>VDFB02128519.1:9910106-10059191 GCA_007258455.2 Sequoia sempervirens | reverse complement strand
TCGAGAAAGTTCAATTGGTCGAAATGAATTTTAGGTGCATAAAAGATTCGAATCTCCATCTTATGGATGATTAATACAATTATATAAATATTATCTTTTCTCACCTTGATTTATCATATTCAAAACAAATCAATAGAAGTTCTTTCGATAATGGAAAAGTAGAAACTTATTATAACTTTTGTTTGTATCTGAAGAGCTTAAGGTATGAGGAGTTCCTCTATTATGCTCGAACATGCACTTATTTTAGGTGCTTATTTATTCTCTATTGGTATTTACGGACTAGTAACAAGTCGAAACATGGTTAAAGCACTTATGTGTCTTGAACTAATACTCAATGCGGTGAATTTAAACCTAGTAACATTCTCAGATTATTTTGATGGTAGGCAAGTAAAGGGGGATATCTTCTCGATCTTTGTTATAGCTATTGCTGCTGCTGAAGCAGCTATTGGATTAGCTATTGTTCTGGCAATATATCGTAACAGAAAATCAACTCGTATCGATCAATTTAATTTGTCAAAATGGTAATAGAGATCTCCTTCCATATGAAGAATTTGAAGACCTATTCCTATTCAAATAGATACCAGGCCTGTCTCTCTAAAAATAGATCTAGATCTCTCTTTTCTCTTTATTTTAGAGAGATTTATTATAAGTATTACGATCAATCAAGAGCATAATTTATATTTAACTCACTATCCAAATGATCTGTCTAATACGATTAGACCAGATTGGGTCAAATCTGTCTCTTTTATAAAACAAACAGATAGAATCTGAATCTATTCATTATATCACCGATAATACAATTATTGATTTGCTTTATATTCATAATATAACATCATTGGCCATATATTAAAAAATCTTATTCAATTCAAAACTTTTTATATGATAACTAATGGAGTTCTTAGATCCAATGGCACATTCAGTCAAAATTTATGATACATGTATTAGTTGTACCCAGTGTGTACGAGCGTGCCCCACAGATGTATTAGAAATGATACCTTGGGAAGGATGTAAAGCTAAGCAAATTGCTTCTGCTCCAAGAACAGAAGACTGCGTAGGTTGTAAGAGGTGTGAATCGGCTTGTCCAACGGATCTCTTAAGTGTACGTGTTTATTTATGGCATGAAACAACTCGCAGTATGGGTCTAGCTTACTGATCCATAAAAAAAGAAAAATAGTTAGATCCATCCAATACATATTTTTCATTCTCCTTTTCTTCTTTCACTGATCAAAACCCATACTCGATCCAAAATTGAAAGCATGGGTTTTGATATCGAAAGTCTCTTTTCTCTTCATTATGAGTAATTTACCTTGGTTAACAATAATTGTTATTTTGCCCATATCTGCGGGGTTATTAATCCCATTATTTCCCCATAAAGGAAATAAAATGATTCGATGGTATACTCTAGGTATTTGCTTATTAGATCTACTTTTAATGACCTATATATTCCGTTATCATTATCATTTTGATAATTCATTAATCCAATTGGAAGAGGATTATAACTGGATAAATCTTATCCATTTTCATTGGAAACTGGGAATTGATGGATTTTCCATCGGACTTATTTTATTAACGGGATTTGTAACTACTTTAGCTACTTTAGCTGCTTGGCCAGTTACTCGAAATCCGCGATTATTGCATTTCTTGATGTTGGCAATGTACAGTGGCCAATTGGGATTATTTGCTTCTCGAGATATTCTACTTTTCTTTCTCATGTGGGAGTTGGAACTAATTCCTGTTTACCTACTTTTATCCATGTGGGGGGGAAAAAGACGTCTATATTCGGCCACAAAATTTCTTTTGTATACTGCGGGTAGTTCCATTTTTATCTTAATGGGAGCTTTAAGTATGGGTCTCTATGGATCTCATGGGCCAACATTCGATTTCGAATTATTAGCTAAAAAAGATTATCCCATCACACTTGAAATACTATTATATATAGGGTTTTTGATTGCTTATGCAATAAAATTGCCAATCTTTCCTTTACATACCTGGTTACCAGATACTCACGGGGAAGCACATTATAGTACATGTATGCTTTTGGCCGGAGTTCTATTGAAAATGGGAGGATATGGGTTGATTCGGATCAACATGGAATTGCTACCTCATGCTCATTCTTTGTTTTCGCCGTGGTTGATAATAATAGGAGCACTACAAATTATCTATGCAGCTCTCACTTCTATCGGTCAACGCAATTTGAAAAGAAGGATAGCCTATTCATCAATATCTCATATGGGCTTTGTAATTATAGGAATTGGTTCCACGGCATCTATAGGGCTCAATGGAGCCATTTTGCAAATGATTTCTCATGGATTAATTGGTGCTGCACTTTTTTCTTGGTAGGAACAAGTTATGATAGGATATGTACTCTTTTCCTTGATGAAATGGGAGGAATCGCTATACCAATGCCTAAAATCTTTACTATGTTCAGTAGCTTTTCAATGGCTTCTCTTGCATTGCCAGGAATGAGTGGTTTTGTAGCAGAATTTATGATATTTTTGGGAATAATTGCTAATCATAAATATTCTTCGACCTTTCGGATCATTATTACTGCAATAGCGGCAATTGGAATGATATTAACTCCCATTTATTTGTTATCTATGTTACGTCGAATGTTCTATGGATATAATTCGAATGTCCCGAAACCTTATTTTAAGGATTCGGGACCACGCGAACTTTTTATTTTGATCTGTCTCTTTCTACCAATCATAGGTATTGGTCTTTATCCCGATCCAGTTCTATTTTTACATAATGCTAAGGTAGAAGCTACTTTATCTCAATCTTTCTATTAATCGTAATCATTTTTTTTTGAGCTTTCAGATGAATTGGAAACTATCTAATAGGCCTAGTTATACCCTTTTCTTTACGAGATATACATAGAATGAAATAGAGAAAATTGCTCTCTAGTTCGAGTTATTTCAAGTAGTTATTACTCTACGACACCCTTTGAAATAACTTGGACGAACTCTCTATTAATTCAATACCATAGAATCACTGATGATTATTCTAAACAACTCATAATAGATAGAGTAGAATAAGGCGTTTTCATACTTATAAAAGTATACATGCCAGGAACCAGATTTGAACTGGTGACACAAGGATTTTCAGTCCTCTGCTCTACCAACTGAGCTATCCCGGCTGTTCCCCTATGCATCATACTAGCACAGTAACCAAACTCCTGTCAACTAAAAACAAAAAGGTAAAAGGCAGCATTTGAAAGAGTAGAAGCAACGATGCAAATAAAAACATACATATATGTTATATACAGTTATATACATACACATATACAAAGATGTATATATACAGAAGCAGACACAAATTGATCATACAATTCAAACTTCTTATGTGATAAAGTTTTCTTATGTTCTTATTAAGACATCTAACAAATAAAAAAAAAAAAAAGAAAATAAAACAGACCTCTTTGATAAAGAGGTCTGGGGATAGAGGGACTCGAACCCTCACGATCTATAAAACCAACGGATTTTCCTCCTACTCCAATTTTCATTGTTGTTGACATTGACATGTAGAATTGGACTCTATGTTTATCCTCGTCCGATTATTACTTCCAAAAATGGAAGTAAACGCAACTCTCTTTCTAGAGAAGCTCTTAATTGGAAAGCTTAATGAATCCTTCAATTTCAATTTGAAGCTAGGCATATTCTTTTTAAAATAAAACCTAGAACGATTCAAGCTCTAATCGTTATTTTTGTTTATTGGTGATATATAACGCTTTTTCAAGCGTTAAATAAAATACAAAAGACATTCTGTAAATAAAGTATCCAATTCAAATTATGTTGATTCGTTAGAATAGCTTCCGTTGAGTCTCTGCACCTATCCCTTTCTCGGAAAGGAAACTATTGTCTCTAGAAATCGCATTTGGCTCAGGATTGCCCATTCAAAATATCCCAGGGTTCCCTGGATTTGGATGCTATCACTTGGTAAGTTTCCATACCAAGGCTCAAAAAATTTAAGTCCGTAGCGTCTACCGATTCCGCCATATCCACTTCTTGTAGAACGAAATCATAAAATAATAATTGCATCCCATCAATTATTTTATTTGCATTAGCATTATATTCTTTCTGCATTTTTTATGCAATGTTCTTATCTGTGTTCCCATCCTACACCACAAAAATATCCCTTTCTCTATTTAGATCTTATTGAAATCATATTTCCGTTCTATAAGTATAGTCCACGAAAGGATGAGAAATCAAAAAGAATTTTTTTCTTCTTATTTTTTTTCCGATTTTTCGAAATAATACTGTTCCACCTGGGACGGAAGGATTCGAACCTTCGCAATAACAGGACCAAAACCTGCTGCCTTACCTCTTGGCCACGCCCCATTGGTGTTGTTTTATTTTAATCAATTAATAGAAATTAAAGCAATGTTTCATTGTAATTCATTAGAGATTCATTCTTATCTGGTGCTATGCAATTATGCATAGGAAAACCGGAGGGGCATAGATTCTTGGGTGAATAAAATAGATATTATCTATAGAGGAACCTAAAAAGAAACAAGAATATATATTCATTGGTCATTCTCTATCAGAATGGTTAAAATATTATATGAAGAAATGATCCCTTCCAACTCGAAGACTAAAAGTCTAATCTTGGCGAAGAAATTCGATTGATTGGCCAAAAACTTTTGGGTCTTTACATCATTTTTATTCATCGGAGAATCAAAATGCCAGTTATCCTCAACCTCCCTATTTGTCTAGACGATGCCGCTTTTCATTTGAATAACCCCTTTTTTGCCAAATTGCCAGAAGCTTATGCGATTTTCGATCCAATTGTTAATGTAATGCCAATTATCCCTCTGTTCTTTTTTTTATTAGCCTTTGCTTGGCAAGCTGCCGTAAGTTTTCGATAACGATAATTTGACAAAAAGTTTTGATTCATTTTTGTATTCACTTGATACAAAAAAAATGGATTGTTTCAATAGTTACATTCTAACTATTTAGATTGGATCACTTTCATTAATCAAATTGATGTAACACTCTTTTTACTTGTTCTGATGCTTATTTTGCGGTGCATCAATTATAATATCAACTCCATCGCAGTTGGAGTTCGGGCTATTAGGTATTGATTAGAATATGTTGTTTCTATTTAGAGAGAACATATCTTTGATATTTTTTTAAAGAACGAGTAAGAATGAGAATTTGTATATGCATTCCAAATTTTCTTCTATTTTAGACAATTTATAGACTTGTTTCTATTTTTGGTTTGAAAAGATGATAAATAAATTTGTTGATTGTGATAATCCTAAACTTGTTTAGGATAGTTTAATTAGTACTCGAGTTCCTATTTATCCTGTTCAACCCCGAGCAAAGAAGAAAAAAACAGATTCAAAATGGAATTTATTCTGTTTCTCTTTTCTTCTTTGCTCGGGATTGAAGTACCAATATATGATACAAAAATTGATGATCTATTCCGTTGTAATTCTAATAAGAATCCCGGAGATTACATAATGCTTACTCTTAAGCTGTTTGTTTACACAGTAGTTATTTTTTTTGTTTCTCTCTTTATCTTTGGATTCCTATCGAACGATCCAGGACGAAATCCTGGGCGTAAAGAATAGTGATGAAAAAAGATTAGAAAGTAGGTTTTGTAAAAGGGCCTATTTTTATAGGTTTTGAGGAGTCATCTCAAGTGACTGAACGGAGAGAGAGGGATTCGAACCCTCGGTACAAATAGTTTGTACAACGGATTAGCAATCCACCGCTTTAGTCCGCTCAGCCATCTCTCCTAGATGGGAGATCTAAAATGAATATAGCATTTGACTAAATAAAGACCAACATTTGTGAGAATCCAATTGTATTTCTTTATTCCGTTCGAAACGATTTTTCGCTTTCTCTAGCCCGGCCAGTATCTGGCCAGGCCATTATCTTTCCTAGATAAGAATAATTGACCAAATTATGAAGAATGCAGTGCTCTACCTAATCTGAAAGCTAAAATAATTGTTATAAAAGCAGTAAAAAGGGCTATCAAAATTTGACCCTCTGATATCATTTCTTTATTTCCTCTCCAATCACTTTTTTTATTATATAGATAATAGATAAGCACCTCTATATTTTTTTTTATTTTAATAATTCCAGCTGTTTCAGGCTATAATCTGGATGAAATGTTATAGATTGAAAATGGATAGATCATATTGGAAGGGTAAAAAAGAGGTTTCAAAAACTAAGAGTGGATCAAAATGATGAAAATGATCATAATTTTCATTTTCTATATCTTTCATAAAACTATGGTTCAAAATAACTTGAACCATTCTATGGAATGTGTTAATAATCATAACAGCTATTATAAATGATTACTCTAATAATACTTAACTAATAGGGTATTACTTTGAATATTGATTAACGAGTGTTCTTACAAAAGTAAAAACTCTTAAGTTAAGGGGGGGGATTTGAAAGGAACCATCTCCTATGGAATTGAATTTTCGGGAATAGGGAAATATGATGATAGGAACTTGCATTAAATTTTTATTAGAATCTAATAATTACTTTTTTATTGGACAAAAGATCGATCTGTATGATACAATGAAATTGTGGCGGGTATAGTTTAGTGGTAAAAGTGTGATTCGTTCTATCATTATATTCACAGAGTTGAAGGCTCTCGTCTATATTTTGAAAAAACTCTATTTCTATAGAGGTTCCAAACCTCTCCTATGAATACCCTGGTTCAGGAAAGGAATTGTACACATTCTCGTAATTTGGATCTGGAATGATAAAGGACCATATTTTCCATTCCATCCAAGATAGCGAAACAGAATGTAGAATATTTTCAAGGATTAGACCGATCTATCTAATCAAATCAATCAAAGATCCATGGATATCAAAAGATTCTTTTTCATCGTAACTAAATGTTCGACTGCTAGAACAGCAAAAGTTGGAGTAAAATAGCTAGAAAACAGTGACTTTGGTTTACTTGAGTCACCGTTATTTTGTTTGAGCTCGGTGGAATTTGATTTCCTCTAGGATCACAATCAGTAGAAATAGGATACGAAGTAATTAGAAAGATTATATAGTTATTCCAATATTCATATGTTTGAATCTGATCTTTCTATAGGGATCATCTATCAAGTGAATAGGTATTCTATATTGAAGGTTGTTCACCTGAGGTAAATAGGGAAAAAAGAACTACAAATAAACTAACATAGATGTTATGGAGCAGAGAAAAATTGAATTTTCTTTTTTTATTCACAAAGAAGATTATTTTATGTGAATAATCATTTTTCAACGACCTTCCTTTCTATCTCTCCTCCCATGGAGGAGCCGAATGAAATGAAATTTTCATGTTCGGTTCTGAATTAGAGGCGTTAATCAGCGTCGACTATAACCCCTAGCCTTCCAAGCTAACGATGCGGGTTCGACTCCCGCTACCCGCTCATTCATATTCCTTACTCAAAATATTTTTTCATGTCCATGTTACATATCTATTCTTTCTCTGTCTTTCCCGAACCTCGTTGTGGACGGAGAAAGAAAAAAATCGTACTTTTTTGTTAACGATAAAGTATTTCAAGGAATAATGAAAATAAAGCGTCCATCGTCTAATGGATAGGACAGAGGTCTTCTAAACCTTAGGTATAGGTTCAAATCCTAGTGGACGTAATAATTCGTTGTATTTGTAAATGTTGCAAAGCTTTTCTATGCTAGAAGAAAAAGTTGGACCGACCTTCAAGTTCCCTAGGCCGACGATTGGTAGATTACGCAAACGCAGAGCAATCATTAATCGATTTCATTATCTTAACGATTATCATCAAAAGAACCAAAATAATGGTCATTATGATCATCGTCATAATCATGCGATATAGGTGCAAAATCCAGTCCTTCTATGCCTATTGCGTCGACAAGACCAAACTCTATTGCCTCTTCTGGTGTCATATAAATATCTCTTTCTAATAGATAGGAAATTAATTCCTGATCCTGCTTTGTCGTACTTACATAAGTATCCACAATATACGCACGCAAGTCGTTCAGATACTCTGAATCGAAGCCTGATTCTATTGAAGTGGAGCGACGATCATAAGGAGACATATGGGGTTGGTGGATCATAATTGAAGCGTTTTCGGTCATTACCCGTTTAGTAAACGTCCCCCGTGTAGAAGGAAAGCTCCCATTGAAGCATTTAACCCGACGCCTATTGTAGATACATCCCCTGTTACGTATTGCATAGTATCATAAACAGCGACTCCCTGTACCATTCCTCCACCTCGACAGTGAATAAAGAACATAAAATCCTTTGTTGGATCTTCTTGATTTAAATAAATCATACTTTTCATGATTTGATCCGCAGGTTCTTTTTCTAGCGGTCTAGCTAAAAAAAAATATCTCCCGAAAAATAATCGGTGATATATTTCGACCCAGTTTGCTTCCTCTTCTTCCGGCCCCTGATAAGGCACTTTAGGGACGTTGGTTACGTCCATTTCAAAAGGTTCTTTCTCTTCAGGCATTTTTTCATCCCCTTTAACCTTTATTTATATATTAGTAAGAAAATAAGACTTTTTGTCTTTTTATTCTTTTTATTCTTTTTATTCTTTTTATTCTTTTTATTCTTTTTATTCTTTTTATTCTTTTTATTCTTTTTATTCTTTTTGTATTATACAATATATAAACTTTATTAGTAAGAAAAAAATCCATTTTTGTGTTTTTTTTTTTTGTTATGTTTTAGCTAAACGACGACTTTTTCTACACAAAACCGCTAAAAACAAAAAAAAGAAAAACATAAAAATGGATTTTTTTGCATGACTATTGCTGGTATTTTTTTTTAGTTAGAATTCATTCCAATATAAGTTTTAAATTAAAAAAATTCTTATTCTGTAAATGAATTACAGATGTATGTAAATAAATTGAAATTATTCTTAATCTATTGTATAATAAAGAATACAATTAATTTATTATAAATAGATTATTTCTACTATAATTAGAAATATGTTTCTAATTATACATAGAATGTGTTATAAACACTTACATTATTTTTAGTATATATAAGTTTAGACTAAAAAAAGGATAAAACCTCTACATAATTTCAAAACTTTATGCATAAGTTTGATCCCCAAAAAACAATTCTTAAGGGATCAAGACTTGTTTTTGGGAATCATATAATAAAATGAATTAGTCCTCCAACATATCAGTCAACAGGTATATTTCGATTATCTGGCTCAGAACTTTTTTTAAAAGAGCTCGTGGAACCATGGTATCAAACATTCCAAAATCAAATAAAGAATCAGATATTTGATCTTCATCATCTGCTATCTGGTTTAATGTCTGCTCAATAACTCTTTTACCTGCAAATGCAATGTATGCATTAGGCTCGACAATCGTGACATTAGCCAACATACCAAAACTAGCAGTGACTCCACCAGTTGTAGGAGATGTAAGAACTGAAATATATAGTAAATTATCCTCTTTCTGATATGTATGCAACACAGCAGCTATTTTATTCATTTGCATTAAGCTAAAACTTCCTTCTTGCATGCGCGCTCCGCCAGAAGCACATACGAGTATTAATGGAAGAAGATTATCAGTAGCATACTCTATTAAACGGGTTATTTTTTCACCCACTACCGAGCCCATACTGCCTCCCATGAATTGAAAATCCCTAACTCCGAGTGCGACAGGCATACCATTTATTTCACCTATGCCTGTTTGAATAGCGTCGGATAAACCTGTTTCTTTTTGATAGGAAGTGTTATAATCTTCATAAGATTGTTCTTCTGTTTCTATAAATTCTTCCTTTCCTAGATTAAGTGTACTCTTTATTGGTTTTACGTTAGCGTCGACATACTCTTTTTCTTCTTTAGTTAAAGAGTGATAACTTAAAGGAAATTCTTCCTCAATATCCTCAGTATCTTCAATATCTTCAGTATCTTCAATATCTTCAGTATCTTCTATATAAGTCTCTTTTTTCTTACAAAAGTTTTCTTTGCTATCTAGTGCTAATATAGAAAACTCTTTTATTATCTCTAGTAAATAGAAATAAATACTCTTAGACGAAAATAAACTGTTGTCACAATCTTTTTCATTCTTCTTGTGATGAAGGTAGAGATTCTCCATTTGGAGAAAAAACTCACTATTTGTAATATAGAGTCGATAATCATAATCAATATGGCCCAGGATATCATAACACTGGAAAAACTGCACACTATTTCTACTATTGACTAGATCATCCTGTATCAGATGCTCCAGGTAATTTCTACTATTGACTAGATCATCCTGTATCAGATGCTCCAGGTAATTTCTGCTATTGACTAGATCATCCTGTATCAGATGATCCAGGTAACTCTGTATTATCTCATCCTCCATCTGTATTATCTCATCCTCTATCATCTGATCCTCTATCATCTGATCCTTTATCATCTGATACTTTATCACCTGATTCAGCTGATTCTCTATCATCTGATCCGTCTGATTATCTATCAGCTGATCCAGGTAATCCTGTACCTCATCCGTCTCATACGGCATGATATCCTCTGAGAACAGATCCGTCTGATCCTGTACCTGATCCTCTATCATCTGATCCACGTCCTCCTGTATCATCTGATCCAGGTAATCCTGTATCATCTGATAGCACTGGTAGTGATCTTGTTTTTTCACGTATTCTACTAGAATACCAGAACCAAAACGAGAAAATTCTTCTTCTTCTTTGAGTAAACCACCACAACGATTTTTAAACCAATATTTAAATTTTTTCAAGACCAGATATGTTTCGATCAAACAGATCGCCATATGTTTTCGCAGCCATAAAAAGTAATCTGTCTCTGGATCATTTCCTGGATAAAAACGAAATATTTTTCTTATTTTTCTTGTTTTTCTTTTTTCTTCCGGAAAATAAAGTGCTAGTTTGACTAAGTTTACCGCCACTACTTTCAAGAACTTATCTTGTGTTTGTAGTTGTTCTACTAAGTGGGCTAATTGTTTATTTAATTTTATTAGCACTTCAATAATTAGGAATTCTTCAATTTCACGCACCATTTCTTCAAAACTCATAGAATTGATGTCAAACTCGTCATTCCCCCTATCTTCCAAAGAAGTTTCAGGAAGAAACCTAGACATTTCGTCATTCAATATTGCTTTATTGAAAAGCGCAAGCCTATATAATTCATCTTTGAATCTTTTACGTATTTCAAGAAGTACAAATTGAACTGTTTTCAAACCTGTACCAATAATGTCTTGCAGTATCGTAATAGTTTCTTTTGCACCTAAATTCAAATATTTTATGAATTTCTTTTCTAATACAACCTTAAGGATATTAACAAGAGTATTGTTGTATGCTACTAATGTTTTCAACGCTTTGGTATTTGTAGTATTTGTTTTAAAAAACTGGTTGTAATAATATTTGTAATAAATTATTTTGTACAATAAAAATGAGACCGTTCGAACCATTTTGATGTCAAACGTCGTATGTTTTTTCTCTAAAAGATCTATCGTAGATAAATTCCTGGCTATGGGGCGCCAAGTGCCATTATCAATTAAAAGTTCAATTCGCTCTGAACTAGTCATTTGCAGAGTAGCTCCACATTCTGCACAAACACCTTTTTGTTCTACTAAAGATTTCTTATAGAGAAGGGTCTCACAATTTTCGCACAAAAACCACAAATGCTTAAAACGTTCCGAATTGAATCTGTCTTCTACGGGTTTTGTTTCGATATATTCAGAATCCATGTTTTCCTCACACATTTTCCTATATTTTTTCTAGATATTATTAATGTACAACTTTGAACAGATAAAATACAAATTTTGCTTCATTTTTATTCCATTTTTTTAGATCTTGGGCAAGAAGATCTTTTTTGTATTTTTCGTTCGAAAAAAGAAATTCGATGGAGTGACTAAAGGTAGTCCGAGTGACTAAAGGTAGTCCAAGGGCGGTGGGTTGCAGCGGAGTCATAAGGGATTCCTTTGGCCACTTTCTAGGTGAGACTGCCACTCCCCTAGGTTCCCAAACCAATCACCTGGCTAAGGCTGTTGGAGATTTTCATATTATAAATTTGGCCCAAAGTCTTAATTTTAAAAACCTTTGGCTTGAAGGTGATTCCAAAAATATTATTGATTGTCTTCTAGGTAAGTCCCCCCCCCATGGACAATTAATTCATGAATTGATGATTCCATCTCGACTTTAGCTAAGTTTGACAACATAAATATTTCACATACCTATAGAGAACCCAATTCTATGGAATATTTTTGTGCTAATGAAGGGGTTAGGAGTAAAGAATAGAGCACTTGGCTAAATATTAGTGATCTACGTGTTAATGTTTGAGCCTTATTGAGCTATGATGAATCACATGGGCAAGAAGTGTGTCATCTCATTAATGATGATAGGGCGGAGTTATTACATCACAATCATTATATTGTATGGGATCAAGCTTAGTTTCTTAGTTTGCAAGGTGGTCTGGTACGCTTTGTGGGTTCTTAGATTTGGCAGGACCATTTCTAGTAAATATTTCATCTCTGCATGCCCCACAGTGCATACCAAGATGGGTGGAGACAGGAAAATAGTTGAGTCAGACAGCTTTGAGATGCACATAAGAAATTCTAAGGCTTGGAATAAAGTTAAAAGTGGGGGTTTACTTCCTTTCCTAGAAAAACTCCATGGTTCTAATCAGGAGGCTACTGAGCATTTTGAGAAGAATTGGAATAATGGGGGACTTACCCTTTTTAGTAGGAAAGTTGAGCTCAACGAAAACCTTATAGCTGAAGTGATGGTAATGTCCACTGATGGACAAAAATATTTCAGGGATAGGGTTTTCTTTGATGAAGCCATCATCAGATTTTCAAAAAAAGAGAAGGAAAAACTAAAACTGGTGAAAATTTCTAATAGCTACTTTGAAGCCAATACCATAAAAGCTCTTTGGAAAAAGGTTCTTTGTGTTATCATGGAGTACATAATAGTGGATGGTCGCTTCACCAAGGTCTACGGTTATCACTTTGGCCTACTCAACCATTTCCACTACAAGGTTGAAGGGTTTCTTTTCCCTACTATCTTCTTTATTCTTTGAGAAAAAGTTTGGATGACCACAAGAAAAAACCAAGAAGATTCCCTATTTTGCATACTGGCTTGATTAGATTAATTGTTGAACATTACCAAAAAATGCTCTTCCCTCCTAATTTGGAAGCCTCCCCTAAATATGAGGAGGATGATACTGAACCCAGTTGCTCAGGGATTTTTCCCAATTTAAGCCTGGTTAGAACGGTCCTTAGCCCGCCCATTGTCCGAATTGGTAAGAAAAACCCTAACTCCCTTCTGTGAAAGCTTGTGTTGTGCCTAAGCTGGGAAGTTCTACCCTTAAAACTAGAAGTGTTGATAAGAATCCTCTGGCTAAAAACCTTGTTTCGTACTCTAAAGACTCTCATGATTTTGAGGATTCCAGTGCTAACAACACTGCGTCCTTTGCTAACCCGTCGTTGGATAGAAATGCTAGAATTGGCTCCCCTGTTACCCCCAACCATGCTAATACTTGTTTCAACATAGATAGGAATCCCACTATGGATGTCTTGGGTTTAGCTAGAAATAATGTTGATGACCATTTTAAACTTTCAAAATGGATCTTTCATGAAATCAACAAGTTAAAAATAAAAAATTGGGCCCTTCAAAGTAAACTGGAAGAATTGGGAGCCAAGGTTGCGGCAATTGACAAGAAAGAGGTGGAACAAAAAATCATGGTGTTAGCAAAGAAACCCAGTACCAAGTAGGCATGGACAAAAGGGTTGAAATTGAGTTGGATAAAATGAAAAATACTATTAAAATTATAGCCAAGCAGAACAATCGAATGGCTAGACACAACGCCATCATCATCAATGCCATGACTGAGAAATTGGACAAAGCTCAATAGGGGTCTTTGGTGGTTGATTTGGATGAAATCAATGATAAAAACCAAGTGGAGGAAGTCAGCATTTCTAAGAGAACCAAGGCCAATTTGAAGAGGAAGGCTCCTCCCACTCCACAAATGATTCAAACCTTTAAGAATGGTGTTCAAGACATGCAAAACCTAGAGGCGGAGACCATGTTTGTCCTGAAGACTCTGGGTTAATCGTGGCTGGTCTTTTTGTTGGCTTTTCTGCTGGCTTTTTTTGTCTGACCTTCCTGGTCTTTTGCAGGTGACTGTTGCTTGTTCTGGTTTTTTTCTTTTGTGTAGCCCGTTGTGTCTGTTGGACTTTTTTGTCCTTTCTGTTATGTTTTAAATTTGGTGGTTTCGAGTCCCTATAAAACAAAAAAATTGGATTCCTATTTGTGTCATGCTTGTCCCACTTTGTATTTTAGAGTATATAATTACTACCTTTCTAGGGGATTTCTCAAGTTCACCTCTTATTGTGGTAGCCCTCTTGGTGCCTTTAATTATCAAACATTCATTCCTTATATATTCTTCCTTACTATTTAAATTTTTAAACCAAATTTTACTTCTTCTATGTGGGGGAGAAGTCTCAACATTCTCACCTTTCATTAGAATTTCTTACTTCAACACTACATTTTCCAACTCTAATTTAAAATTATCAATTTCATCATTTTCTACTAAATTTTTCTCTCATATCTTTGACTAGGATTATGTTGGTGTTTTTTAATGTCCCAGTTGATTCTTAAGACAACCTAAAGGATAGCTAATTCTTATACTTAATTGTCCTAAGGGATTGACCAACAAATAAGAGAAGGATTTGGACAATAATCTCCTTTGCACTTCAGGCTCTATAGGACCTAGCTAGGAGGGTGATCCTATGCAATATCACTTAAGATTTCTTATATTGACTTTAGATATTTCTCTTAAACAGATATGTTCTCTTATTAATGAAGAATTACAGATAAACATATTGAATGGAGTTTATGCATTTCAGAATGAGAACATGTAAATAATATTATGCAATAAATATTGCTAAGTGAAAGGTAAATTGTTCATTAAAATTGCTGATCATGAAGTTTATAATCAATATTTTGCATAGATTGGTGCCTTAAACCTAGGTCATAGAGTCAAGGGGAACATAATTGAAAACCCTATATAACAGTATTGACTTTAATGTATTAAAGCTTAATGATAATGCATTACATTACCATCCCTCTAAATTCTACAAAAAATTCTACTTACAAATCCTTGCGTATATCTAAAACATTCAACATTTACCATAAAGCATAATTAATTTACTACTTGAGTAAAATCCATAGAAGAAACATTCATACACAAGAAAGAATACAAAGATGGACAAAAATAGATCCTTGATCAATTTTATTCATAAATGCTAGAAAGATAAATACATGTAGGAGACAATTCGCTTGCAAAAATTTTCATGTATTGGATTCTAAATGCTATTACTATTATACAAAATTACCAATTACATTGGCATCATTTTCTAACAAGACCTAAACTGGACATATACAGAATGATACACAAAAGTTGCTTTGCTTACAAATTTTCAAGATTATACAATGGTTGTGAATTCCCTTTTATAGAAACAAGGGAGCAAACAAGCTTCAGGCCATAGGAAAAATGGCACATTTTCATTTGACCATCTTGTCCAAGAAAGAGACAAAGACAAAACCTCCTAAGGAAAACAAAAGGAATGCTCCATGTGAAGACAAATAATTACTTTAACTAATGAAGAAGATGCTCATTGATGCTGCAATGAAGAAAGAGAGAATGATTATACTTTGAGGCTTCATCTCTCGAACTGAAAGCATATTCTCCTTGAAACATAAAAAAAATGAGTTTAAGGGTTTAATGTCCAAAACCTAAAGTCAATTCCACCTTTTCCTAGTGTTTCATGGGGATGCAAATCAACAAAGAAAATAGATTGTCTTTCAACCATAAAGGTGAGTCAATCATGCCTGGATCTTATCCTTTTGAGTCTTGGAAATGGACTAGAAATGATTTGTTATGATTAACCTAATTAGACTATATGACATAATATGAAAAATGCAAGACCTTGACAAATAACAGAATGAACAGTAAATTGCAAACAGATCTAGAAATTGTAGGAGACTGTGTGCCTATCCTAAAAAATTGGTTCTAGTGTGAACAAGAGGACTGGGATGCCTAGGGGCATATTTCTTAGACACACAAGACAACTGAGATGGGGGGTGAATCAATTGTGCATTAAAACCTTCAAAACCTTATTAAGTATTAGTATGAATGTAGACAAATGAAACTGCAACACATCCACAATCATTCACAATAGAACACTAGATTTTTACATGGTTTCCCTGTAAGGGAAAAGCCAAAGTGAGGATTAGCTCACTATATGAAAACCAAAATTGATTGTAAGAGGCTCACTACCTAGAGGATGTAGGGTAAACCCACAAAACTAGTTTACAATTCCATTGAGGAAGAAAAAATTCATTTTTAGATGGAAAACACTTTAGGGGGTTCGCTAGAACTAGGAGGGTTTTCTAGAACCCCCTAAAGGGTTTGATAGAACTAGAGGGTTCGTTAGAACCAAGGGGGTTCGAGCGAACCCCCCTTTAATGGGTTTTTTTTTAAATTGGATTAAAGGGGGGTTCACTAGAACCCCCCTTCTCCCCCTCTAGCACCAAAAATCTCTAGAATTTTTCCCTTCGAAGCTTGAGTTGAGGATGAAAATGGAGGAGACTTCACAAACCCAACAGGATGATGGTAGTCCTTGGAATGAGCTATCCAATTAATATAATTTTGATATTTTTTTTATTATGTATTTTTTTTAGTTTGATTAAACATAGGTTTTTCACCAAAAAATCAAGCTCTTTGTTTTGCACATGTGGAAAAATAGCAGATTATCAAAAAAACAAATTGAAAAATATTAGTACACTAGATATTGAAGTCCTTGATCCAACAAAAAAAAAAAGAATTTTGATACATACAAAAAAAGTTCGCCTATGTCTAAATTGTAATTGGTTTGACTTTAAAACTTGATTAAGGAAAAAAAATATTCAATACAACACTATGAATCCAAATGAAAGCACTATATATCGTAGTTAAAATCTAAATTTGAAAAAATAGAATTTTATCCTTCATGGAAAAAAAAGTTATGTTGTATATGGTGAGCATCACTCCTTAAAAATGGTGTTTACTAAAAAAAAACTAGTTTTTGAATGAGATGGAAAAAGAAGTGTAATTTGATCCCACAAATTTTAAAAAATATATATTTAGAATCTACAGAAAAAATTTCACAAATCACTAGTTTGCATCATCTTCAAATTCCTCATGGTTTAGCCACTATAGGTGCCCGAAAGTGAAGATTTAGTTAGAAAAAATCAGTTTAGTGTCTAGTTTGGCCAAAAATTGTAAACCAATATTGTGGGATCACCCCTAACTTTTCAAAAAGGAAAGGCTCACTGCCAAGGGCTCGCTACCCAGGAAGATCACTTATTCCGAACTATGTAAAGAAACAATTACAAGGAGGTTCACTACCTTAGAGCAACTGGAGAAACCGCCACAATGTCTCTTTTCCATCTGCAATCTTCATCTCACTGCCTCCAATGACTTTTGACACACTAAATTGAAGACACCTTCTACTCACTGCTTTTAGTAGTCTTGAGTATTTTTTCCCACACTCAGATCTCAAAACATGATCACATATACATCATTCCATTCCACTCTTCTCCAAAATTTTGACCTTGCATATATATCTTTTGTAACCTCAAATAACCTTCTCTAGGTTAGATTCAATAAAATGTATGCACTTCAAACATGCAACCATCAAATTGGTTGACACTAAACACCTATGTGGTGGAAAGAAGTAAATTTGGAACACATAATGGATTAACCAAGACCCAAATCTACACTAACACACTACACCAAGCTTCCATAAACCATGAAACTCATCCACAAACAATGCTAACACACTAGATTGGAAAAACTAACATTAACACTATCAAGCAACCAATTTCATACTTCACCAAGGTCAAAAACATCCTATGGACTATGTAGCAACATTACACAACATCTTTGAATATTCCAACATCAACATAATATTCAAAAACATTGGTGCAAAGATATGAGACTGAGAATACTATCATCCTATGCAACCAGTCAAACTACCATTGAGATACAACTCAAGATCTGAGCTTGTGGAATAGCTGGGCACTAAACAAACCAAGGGAAGGTAGGTACGGGAAATATTAGCACATTCCCAAATCCGCAAGACAAGAAACTTCAGTGCAAAGAAATGTGGAGCAATTCCATTTCTGCCAGATATCCCTCTTCACAAGCCAAAGACAATTCAACACGCTATCAAACATATCTTCTACTTTTGCACAATCCAAAATCTGAAACTCTACATATAACATGTTCAAATACTTCTGACCATAAACCTCACAAGAACATCTTTAAGAATGAAAAAATGTAGAACAAAAATTCAAAACACTTCTTAGTCACCTTGTAGAGTCTTTATGCAAATTTTCTCAAAAGCACTTGGAAACCAAGTAACCCTGTTGCATCTACAACACCTACTCAACACCATACACACCTTCTCAACATATCCACACTAGAGGTTGACATTGATGAAAATATCTATGTGCAACAATCTCCCCCTTTGTCATTGATGGCAACATTTGTTGAAAATCCATCAACAACAAAAGCAACTTTGTATCTCCAATACTCAAGCAACTCTCCCCCTTACTTGAACACTTATTTCCCTGTGTTTTTCAGACTTATCTCTCCCCCTTTGACATCAATGACAAAGGGAAATACCTACACACTTCACTTTAGGCACAAGATGTGCCCCCCTGACTACACCAGCCAAAGATACCACTACCTACTCCCCTTGAGAGGTAACCTACATCAGTCCAAGACAAAGAATACATCTTGAATTTCTCTCCTAGAAAGATGCACAATCTTATACATCTAGTTGAAAGGAGGGATAATAACCACTAGCTTATGTCTAAGATACTCAAATGTATCTTTTGGAAGAGCCTTTGTGAAAATGTTTGTTATTTGATCCTTTGTAGGCACATACTCCAACTTTACTTCCTTCTTAGCAACTTTCTCTCTTAGAAAGTGACATCGGATAGAGATATATGCTTTGTTTTTTAATGCATTACAAGATTTTTTGACATGTTGATAGCACTTGTATTATCACACAAGATAGGAATAGGTTCATCATATGATATTTTGATATCCTTTAATGTCTTCTTCATCCAAAGCACCTGTGTACAACAAGATGTTGCAACAATATATTATTCCTCTAGAGTAGATAATGACATTGAATCCCACTTCTTACTTATCCAGGAAACTAGCTTGTTTCTAAGGAAGAAAACACCTCCACTTGTACTTATTTTGTCATCTACACAACCTGCCTAATTGGCATCTATATAAGCACTCAAAGAGAAGTTAGTATCCTTATAATACCATAGACCATAGACCATAATCCATAGTCCAGAGTGCCCTTCAAATATTTGAATATCCTTTTGAATGCTACCACATGTGACTCTTTAGGATCTTCCTGAAATCTTGTGACAAGACACATTGCATGCATAATATCATGTCTAGTTATAGTTAGATATAGTAATACACCAATCATAGATATATACTTAGTTTGATCTATCTTAGGAAATTCATCATTTTTTATTAATTTACAACTAGTAGCCATGGGAGTACATACTGGTTTAGAATCCATCATTGTAAACTTCTTTAACACTTCCTTTACATATTTGATTGTGAAATGAATATCCCTTTTTTTGACTGACTAATTTATAATCCAAGGAAGAAATTCATCTCCCCAAGCATTGACATTCCAAACTCATTTGCATCTCCTCTATAAACTTTTTACACATGGTCTCATTTCCTCGAAAGATTACATCATTCGCATACACAACCACAATCAAAATTTGATCTTTCTCAACTTTGAAATAAAGGTTGTTATCTACGGTACCCTTTTCTTAATATTTGTTGTAGTCAGTATCTATCTAATCTTATATTCCAAGCTCTAGGAGCATGTTTGAGCCCATATAATTCTTTCTTCAACTTGCAAACCATATCAAGATCTTTTGATAGCTGAAAACCTTCTGAATTTTCAATGTACACTTCTTTTTCTAACTCACCATTCAAAAATGTAGACTTAACATCCATCTAATATACCTTGAAGTCTTTGTGTGCTACAAAATCCAAAAACATCCTAATAGCCTCCATTCTCACTACTAGAGAAAAAATCTCTTCAAAATATATTCCTTCCACTTGTGAGTAGCCTTTACACACAAATCTAGCCTTGTTTTTGATAACTTCTCCATTCTCATCTAACTTATTCCTAAAAACCCATTTAGTTCATATCACATTCCTATTTGTTGGGCTTGGGACTAGCTCCCATGTTAGATTTTTCTCAATCTGCCTCAATTCTTCTTCCATAACATTGATCCAATTTTCATCCCTACATGCTTTAGTAACTATTTAGGTTCTATTTTAGAGTAAACAAAAATTTACGCGTTCCTCTACCATAGCAACTTTTCTTCCTGTCAACACACCTTTGCTCGTGTCTCCTATTATTTGATCCTTAGAATGTTTTTTCTACACATACTTAGGAGTCTTAGGGTTCTTTCATGAAGCTTCTTCCTCTTCCACTATTATTTATTTTCTTTCTTCTTCTTTGTTTTCTTCTACTTTGCAAAGGGCTTCATCAAATTCATATCCTTCTTTCAGCACTAAGCTCTTATGTGATTCTTCATCCACTTTGACACTTGTGTTGAAAAATGAGGTGTTTTTTTAGCTTAATATTCTGTAAAACTTCAATATTTCTGATCTAAATAAGCTTTTTCTTTTTGTTATTTATTCTTTGTGGGTGATTATCTTGATTAATCCATTTTACTATTGTAGAATGTAGACAAAAATTGATATAAGAACTAGATAGGATATTAGAAAGATTACACAAGATGTACCATGGAGAAACCCTTTCAAGAAAAAACTCCACCAAGAATTATTCTATGATTCAATCTCTGAATTACAATAGCTCCAATTCTCACTTGAGAATGCTTCTTCTGCCTTCAAAAATCTTCTTCACAACCTGCAATAAAAACTCTCTCAACTCCATTCAACTTTCTTGAGATAAATAGGCTTTTATCATCTTTGTAAACTCAAAATGAGTTACAATTACAATGCACAAGCCCTATCCCTAAAAGGTATACCATATCTCATGCAAATAGGGTTATCATGTGAAGAACAATGCTAAAACATGTGCTTCATCCATTTGGTCATCCCAAACTAAAGCTACAACTCATCCTTCACTTTAGTGATAATTCAAAATCTCTTCCTCAAAGTTGGCGCCCATAAGTAATCCTACTTAACTGATCCCTTAGAAATATCTCAACATGAAAAAGAGGTAAATCCAAGAAAGCATCTTGGGTGCCCAAGTTGGCTCCAAGTGATTTCTTGTTAACTGAAACATTTACTCAACACCATTCATGCAAGAATGGTCATCCCTTGTTAACTGGAGGTAGTCCCTGTTATCTATCATACAACTCAAGTTATTAGCCATGCACTCCAAGTTAATTGAAGCTAACTACATGCAACTCAAAATAACTGGCATGCATGCAACTGAAGATAACTGAACCATAGTTGAACTAAACTGAACTGAACTGAATTGAATTTAACTAAATTGATTCTGAACTAAACTAAATTGAACTTCATGCATGAAAACATCAAACCCTAACTCCTAGGACCTTTACATGCATTCAAAAGTGCTATCTGTTACTCTGCATAGTTAATTGAACTCAAGGTAAGTGTCACCTTACCATGTGTGCGTGCACATGCTTCTATTATTTAGGAATGACTACAAATGTCAATTTCATGATTTATTTCATCCAAATAATTAATCTCATCCTAATCTTAGTGTTGTTGAACACATTCCAAGAACTTAGGAGATACATGAAATAATTAATGTTTAGGATTTGCAATTAAATGGCATCCTATTTCCAACATTCTCCCACTTGATATTATACATTTCAATTATTCTAAACAAGGAATAATAAAACAAGTACAAGACTCAAGTCCAATGGCCTTCTTGCACCAACTAATCAAACCATGCTAACTTCAAATGCAACTTGCATAATCATGAAGCTTCCAAGCAAATGATTACAACCAAGAGAACTTATCTCTATGGTTTCATAAGATAATTTGTAACATTAATTAAAGTGTTAACTTTCTCAATTAAAACCTTCTCATTATCAACCAAACCAATACCTTTCCCAATCCTCTGTATCCAAACTACCTCTTTGGAGGCATGCTAAACCACCAAGTGTGTTGAACTCACATTCAACCAAGGTGTAAGCTCCTCAGTCTTTTCTGTTGAAAAACTTTTCTCACAAGTAACCATTCCAACAAATGTCTCTTACCATAAGATAACTCCAAACTCACCTATTTCTCTAAGTATCCATGAGGACCTGTAACCAACCAATCCATGCCAAACTCTAAATGCAACACAACACTTTCATGAAGTAATCAAGAAAATGATTAATGTACCTAATATTTAAGAGAACTACACAAGATCAATGTCAAATCTCCAACCTTGAACATAAACATGACTTCCATGATCTAACCATATCCTCTTAGGAGATCACATGCACCATAACATACTTATACATCCTAGTCTCAAGAGAACCATGTAACATGCCAAAATCTAAACTAGTATAAAGAGTATAACATGACATCATAGCAAATACACTCTAAACCAAGAAACCATATCTCCAATCACATGGAGATAACCTTACCAATGATGCATCCATGTCACTGCCAACAACTCCCACTGAACCATGGTACCGAGTTACACATGGCATCGTGACTATCATCCTCTTCATGAAGATCACTATATCCTACCAAAGCTCCCACTGTATTGTGATACCGAGCTATACATGGAAACAAGATAAACATCAAACCATTACATCAAAAGCATATGGAATTTCAGACATTTCCTTATGATCAAAATTATCATAACATGTACTATGCCACAACTCTAAACCGCTAATCAAGAGTATACCATGACATAATAACAAAACCATCCTACAACCAAGGATCCACATCATTGCCAAATGCTCCCACTAAACTGTGATATTGAGCAATCCCATGGCATCATGATGCATATAATCAAAACCCCATTTTTGTCATAAGCTCACATCAAACCTGTGAATCTAAGCTCTCAATGACCTTTAAAGTAAGAATATATACCTCTTGTAACAAACTTATTTTTCCAAAATCGTCAATAGAAAAAAATAATAAAATCTCCCACTAAGCCAAAAAAACCCTCCAAAATACTCTACCCAACCTCAGCTCTAATACCAAATGTTAAAAAATGAGGTGTTTTCTTAGCATAATACTCTGTAAAACTTTAATATTTCTTATCTAAATAATAATTTTCCTTTTGTTACTTATTCTTTGTGGGTGATTATCTTGATTAATTCATTTTACTGTTGTAGAATGTAGACAGAAGTTGATAGAAGAACTAGATAGGATATTAGAAAGATTACACAAGATGTACTACGGAGAAACCCTTTTGAGAAAAAAACTCCACCAAGAATTATTCTATTATTCAATCTCCAAATTACAATAGCTCCAATTCTTGCTTGAGAATGCTTCTTCTGCCTTCACCAATATTCTTCACAACCTGCTATAAAAACTCTCTCAACTATATTCAACTTTCTTGAGATAAATAGGCTTTTATCATCTCTGTAAACTCAACATGAGTTACAATTACAATGCACAAGCCATATCCCTAAAAGGTACACCATATCTCATGCAAATAGGGTTATCCTATGAAGAACAATGCTAAAACATATGATTCATCCATTTGGGCATCCCAAACTAAAGCTACAACTCATCCTTCACTTCAGTGATAATTCCAAAGCTCTTCCTCAAAGTTGGCGCCCATAAGTAATCTTGCTTAATTGATCCTTCAGAAATATCTCAACATGCAAAAGAGGTAAATCCAAGTGATTTCTTGTTAACTGAAACATTTACTCAACACCATTCATGCAAGAATGGTCATCCCCTGTTAACTGGAGGTAGTCCCTATTATCTATCATATAACTCAAGTTATTAGTCATGCATTCCAAGTTAACTAAAGCTAACTATATGCAACTCAAAATAACCAACATGCATGCAACTGAATATAACTGAAATGAACTAAACTGAACTAAACTGAATTGACTAAATTGATTCTGAACTGAACTGAACTGAACTTCATGCATGAAAACATCAAACCCTAACTCCTAGGATCTTTACATGCATTTAGAAGTGTTATCTCTTACTCCGAATAGTTAACTGAACTCAAGGTGAGTTTCACCTTACCATGTGTGCACCCACATGCTCCTATTATTTAGGAATAACTACAAATGTCAATTTCATGATTGATTTCATCTAAATAATTAATCTCATCCTAATCTTAGTGTTGTTGAGCACATTCCAAGAACTTAGGAGATACATGAAATAATTAATGTTTAGGATTTGCAATTAAATGGAATCCTATTTCCAACAACTTGCACATTCAATTATCTTCTTTAGTCTCTTTTTGTAGCACCTGTATGCCTTGTTCTTTCTAGAGTATCCAAGGAAGATTCCTTCATCTAATCTTGCAGATGAAACTTTCCTAATTTTGCATCCCTCATGATATAAAATTTACTTCCAAACACTCTAAGATATTTCATAGTAGGAGTTTTTCCATACCATAGCTCATAGGAGGTCTTTGAACTATTCACTCTTGATTTTCCTCTATTGAAAATGTAAATTACACTATGAATATCTTCTCTCCAATAGACATCCAATAGATTTTCTTCCATCAAAATGGTTCTCGTTGCCTTCTGAATTGTCATGTTCTTCCTCTCCACAACCCTATTCTGCTACAAAGTCCTAGGAGCTGATAAATGTCTTTTTATCCCATAATCTTTATGAAAAATATGAAACTAATTTTAGGTGAACTCACTAGCTTTGTTAGACCTTAAGAACTTGATTTTCAAATCCTTTCCATTCTTAGCCATAAATTTAAATGCTTTAAACTTATCTAGAGCTTCTGATTTTTCTTTGAGAAAGGTCACCCAAGTCATTCTAGAGTAATCATCTATTAACAAGATAAAATACCTATCAACTTGAGGGCATCTTGTTCTAGTAGATCTACATAGGTCTATATGTACCAACTCTAAAGGTATTTTAGTAGAATTTTCCTTAGTTTTGAACATGTTCCTTGTTTGAACAGTGAGTAATTTTCTAGAATTTTCTTTCTTTATTCCAATGCAAGTATGTAACATTATGTGAAAAAGAAATGATAATTTTGAATGCAATTTTCTTATCTAAAATGCACAAATTGACTGATTTTAAGATGCAAAGACCTAGAAATGATGATTTTTAAATGCAAATGTGAAACCCAATAATACACTTTCTTTCACCTTAATGAACTATATGGAAGATTCCTAAATAGATGCAATTATGAATTCCAAAATAGAGATCTACAAGCACCAACAAACTAAGTAGACAAAGACAAAAATATGTGAAAAATTTTGTTGATTCAACTGTACAAGGACAAAGGTGCTTAGGGGTGTCTGAGTCCTTGATAGGGGTCTTAAAAACTAAAAAAATAAGTGTTTAAATTTCTATTTAAGAATGTTGTTTGTATCTACAAACGGGTTTGACAATGATTGATTTTCCATAATTTTCCCAATTGAAGGAAATGTTACCTCAATGCGAATGTTTAAATAAGAAATTATAATTATGAATGCAATTTTGAATGTCAATATGATCTAAATGACTGAAGCTAACCCTATTGCAACCTATGATGCAATATGATGTAATTATTTGAATTTTTATGTCTTTTATGATCCAAAAGAATGTAATGCAAAACTTAAATCTAGGATGCAATTTTAGAAGGTATGTAATGTTAATAGGTCAGGTTCACCAAAATGAAACATAGGAAAATTTGGGTTTAAGGTTTTAATGTCCAAAACCCAAAGTCATTTCCACCTTTTCCTAGGGTTTCATCAAGATGCAAATCAATAAGGCAATTAGATTTACTTTCAATTATAGAGGTGAGTCAATCAAGCTTGGATCTAATCCTTTTGAGTCTTCAAAATGGACTAGAAATGATCTGTTATGACTAACCTAATTAGACCGTATGACCTACTATAAAAAATGTAAGATCTCGACAAATAATAGACTAAAACAATAAATTGCAGGTAGATCTATAAAGTGCAGGAGATTGTGTACTTGTCTTGAAAAATTGGTTTTAGTATGCACAAGAGGACTAGGACACCTAGGGGTGTGTAGGTCTTTGATAGGGTGTCGTGCTCTTCGTTTGGGGTCCTCCGATGACAAATCTAAGCTTATGATTTTTGGTTGCAAAGTTGTCGAAATGTTATCTGATAATTTTTCAAGCGAGTTTTTGTGACTTGACAAGCAAGAATAGACAATTTGTCTTCAAGCTCTCTCAAATACTCTTTAGACATAAAATTTGCACATTCGAAAAGAGAGGAAATGTTGGGCCATTTAGGAGTTTTCCTCATTCAAACCTCATGTAAGTTTTTCCACTTCCATAATAGCAATGTTAATGATAAAATGATAATTGAAAGGAAGGAATGATGAAATCAAAAAGTGTTGCAACCCACCACCCTTCAATGGCTTCCTTGAAGGATTGAAGTCATGCACATCACCTCAAGGTCTTCATCTTGATTGCTTGATTTTTTTGAATGCTTTGGATACCTACAAAAGTGTTAGCCTTCACAAAACAATGATAGCATAAACTCACACGTATAATATTTGACATGATGTTAGGATCTTGAATTACTACAATGATGCTCTAAAATACCGCTCTTGACTTGCTTGGTAGTGCTCTTGATCATAATTTTTGCAATATTTTTCTAGATTCTCCTTGCTAGATTTCAAATGATGCAATAACTAGGTATTTATATGCATTTCTCTAATTTCTTGAGAATTAAATCCTGATAGCCAACATTTAAAATTTTAATTTTGAATGTTAAAATGGCCACTCCGATATATTAAAAATTAGTCTCTAACAGAATAGGGGACCTATACACCCATAGGTGTATGGGTCTTGGCTCTATTTTCTAGGATACAATGTATCAAGGGAAAAACATTACTTGATTACATTTATTCAATACTTGTAATTTCCCAAAAAGTGATACAAATGAGCTATAGAATGCATAATTTAGGAAATTAGGGATTCAATTAGGTTCAATAATTTAGGGGGAGAAAAACATATTGTGAAATTGTCAAGGATGACAATTTATGATGCTACATTAGCAAATATTATAAATCAAAATCCCCTCATAAATATATGAAAAAAACCTTTTAACATTATTATAGTAATTTCTATTAGGAGTAGACATTAACCTACTAAGAATTTGCACTATTTAGGTAATCGTTAGTCTTATATACATCATAGCATATTATAGTCTAACTATGTGAGTATACTTTGATGAATATTATATTGAATCATTATACATAACAAACTAAACAAAAAATAACCTACTACCAATAGGTAAAGGAATACACATTGGCTTATTGTCCTACAATGAAAGCAAGTACAAAATAGTTTGAACATTATTACTTTGACTAAGCCAAAAAATTCTTCCAACTTGATCCCAATTGATCTACTGTAATGTCCCCTTTTATAGCTTGCATGGTATGATGTTGTTGTTATCCTATTTCTACTTGGCTTTGTAGGCTAACCATGGCTTTTAAGGAATTTTGAGGATTTTTGGCCTAGGCAATTTTCATCATAGGTCAATCTAGGGCACATGGAGGCAGCTTGGTATACTTACTATTTTTAGTAAGTCATTAATGCCATTAATAGTAATTCATCAGGTGGGTCATGATCTCCAGTGATAGTGCCTTTTCAATGGAAGATTGTCTATTATCATCAAATGATTTCAATTCCATTGATTTAATTTGCCTCCACATTAATAAAGTCTAAATTACTATAAAGCTAAAGCCAATCATTTAACTGTATTAATGTGAGCCTGAAGTTAAGTGGGAAAAATGAATAATAAAAGGAGGTCCTTATTTTGAAATACATGAGACATCAAAACAGAAAAAAGGAAGTTTATGTTTTATCCCACATTGGTTAAAATTGTGAATGAGCTCTTCTGAGAAGTTTATAAAAGGGTTGCAAGGGGCTCACTTTCAACCATGCTTGATATATGCTTGGTTTATGATTTCTCTAAGAGAATTCTAGAAATTTTTGGCTTTTAGCAGGTTTGAGGATGAAAATCCTTGAGCTTGGAGGCAGTGGATGGAAACCCATTGTCAGTTGGAGATATTATTTAGGTGTCTCACTTTGTGCTTCAACTTCATATTTCTGATGTTATTCTATTGAAGATTTGAAAGAAATATTCATTTGTAATTCTAAATCTTTGTTCTAAAATTGTTATAATATGATTTACATTGAAAATTGCTTGCAAGTTATTGCATGAATAGAAATTAGTTCATACAAACAATGTTTTTTTAAATTTTATTTGGAACATTTGGAAAAATTATTGCAAAAATCTATAGGGGGTGTTTCAGTGGTATCAGAGCCATGGATCCTACCAGCCTATGAGATTTTTATGAGTGACAAAGATGTTTTTGCAGAAGTTAAGTACAAGTTGTTAATTATCTTCCAGTTTAGAGGTTGAAAATATTGCTAAAAGCATATTTTGAAGGTTATTTGTATTGCTGGGAAGAATCATCAATTTCAAGAAAGTTGGGCTCAACTTTCTCTTGGTTCAATTTTAATTAAAAATATTAGGATGACATCTCCAATTGAAGACACATCGATTTCATTAAGGAGTTGAAGTCAAAGTTCAGAAGAAGACAAGTTTAGCCACTGCCAAGGAAATTGCCACAACAAGAACAACTCGAACATAATATTAGAGGAGACGTCTTGGGAGGAGAACAAGACAAAATAGAGACACATCTACAAATATAGAAGGAAAGTGGATTCAGATAAGTACCTGAGAAGAAACTAGTTCAATCAGTAGTCACCAAAGACAAACAAAAGGAGAAGACTCGAGCTGAAGAGACTAAAGAGTTGAAGGAATTGGAAATATATCGAACCACTTTGGAGCTATCGACACCTAGTTGTGTGTTTGGTCGACAACTAAATTTAAGAAACCAAATAAAAGACAAATGAGTTACCTTTTTGGATACACAAGTATTTAAAGGTATTTTATACTTAAGGAAGCAAGGATTGGAAGCTACTTGGAGCAGCATGTTATCATTCAAAAAAGACAATTGATTATCAGGATAAGACAAATTTGATTTATTTAAGGAGCATATCGAATTTATCCCAGATCATGACCTAGACATAGAATTTAGATAGATAACAAAAGGAGCCAGTTCAGTGCAGACAAATTAATAATTAGACAAAAAAAAATTGGAGACTCTAATCTATCTTGAGGAGACAATAATATCTGAAGAGTCCCAATAAATTAGGGAAAGAAAAATTAATGAATATTGTATTCATAAATAGATGAATTTTTTGTTTTTTGTCGACATCTCCTGGTACAGGTGTCGCATAAGAGCTTGGAGAAAGGTCGCGTAAGATAAAAATCAGGTTTTCCATTCACCTGTCAGGAGCTTTCAGCTTGCTTGTTGTGGATAAAACAAAACACAATATTTCCTAAATGCAAAAGACAAAATCTTGATGCCACCTTACCTATCGTTTTGGAATATAGTGGTGAAAGATAAGTGCAATAAGTATATCTATTGATATAAGAATTCAAAATATTATATGAAGCCGATATCTAAAGTTTGGAGTCTTATTGGAAGACGAGTCTGGAAGTTCATATTTGTGGAGAATTCATGTAGTCATTTCTTGGAGACTCTTGTTGCATTGAAAAAGACATGTCCCCTTAAGTCATTCAAGCGTAGCTTTGGAGACACCAAGAATAGAGGTAGCCTCATCAATTCATGGTCTTGGCTTCAGATATCTTAAAGGAATTATTGGCAATCTAGGCACAATAATTGGAGTTTGGAGAACATTCATTCCCAGGTTTGAATTTTCATTTTAGAAATTTGTTATTAAAATTATAGTGGCATAAGTCCTTGTAATTTTACTTGCATCTTTCATTAGATGTCACCAATTATTAGCTAAAGAATTATATATCATTACAACAAATTGTATTCTCATAAGATAAATTCTATTATTGTCTGAGTTGGTTTATGATTTCTCTTGGAGAATTATGGAAAGCTTTGGCTTTCAGCAGGTTTGAGGATGAAAACCCTCGAGCTTGGAGGCAGTGGATGGAAACCCATTGTCGGTTGGAGATATTATTCAGGTGTCTCACTTTGTGCTTCAACTTCATATTTTTGTTGTTATTCTACCGAAGATTTGAAAGCAATATTCATTTTTAATTTCGGATCTTTATTCTAAAACAATTATAATATGATTTACATTGAGAATTGCTTGCAAGTTATTGGATGAATAGAAATTATTTCATGCAAACTATTTGTTTAAATTTTAAGTGGAATATTTGGAAAAATTGGGGCAAAAATCTATAGGGGATGTTTCAATGGTATCAAAGCCATTGATCCTGCTAGTCTATGATATTTTTATGAGTGACATAGATGCTTTTGCAGAATATAAATACAAGTTGTTAATTATCTCTAGTTTGGAGGTCGAAAATATTGTTGAAAGCATATTTTGGAGATTATTTGTATTGTTGGGTAGAATCCTCAATTTCAGGAAAGCTGGGCGCAGCTTTCTCTTGGTTTGATTTTAATTAAAAATATTAGGAAGGCATCTCTAATTGAAGAAACATCAATTTTATTAAGGAGATGAATTCAAAGTTTAGGAGAATATAATTTTAGCCATTGCCAAGGAAATCACCAGAATAAGAAGAGCCTGAATATAATATTAGAGGAGACATCTTGGGAGAACAAGACAAAATAGAGACACGTCTACAAATATAGAAGGAAAGTGGAGTCAGATAAGTACTTGACAAGGAACTAGCTCAGTCAGTAGTCACTAAAGAAAAATGAAAAGGAGAAGGCTTGAGCTGAAGAGACTAAAGAGTTGAAGGAATTGGAAATATATCGAACCACTTTAGAGTTATCGACAATTGGTTGTGTGTTTGGTCAAAAGCTAAAGTTAAGAAACCAAATAAAAGACAAATGAGTTACCTTTTTGGAGACACAAGTATTTAAAGGTATTTTATACTCAGGGAAGTAAGGATAGGGAGCTACTTGGTGCAACATGTTATCATTCAAAAAAGATAATTATTTGTCAGGATAAGACAAACTCTCAAAAAAGATAATTATTTGTTAGGATAAGACAAACTCAATTTATTTAAGGAGCATATCAACTTTATCCCAGCTCATGACCTAGGCACAGACTTTGGATAGATAACACCAAAAGGAGCTAGTTCAATGTAGAAAAATTCATAATCAGACAAAAAAAAATTGGATACTGTCATATATCTTGAGGAGACAATAATATTTGAAGTATCGATATATTAGGGAAAGACAAATTAATGAATATTATATTCAGAAATAGATGAATTTATTTTTTTTGTCGGCATCTCCTAGTACAAGTCCTGCATAAGAGCTTGGAGAAAGATCATGTAAGACAAAAAGAAGGTTTGCCTTTCACCTTTCCTATTGTGGATAAAAAAAAACATGGCATTTCCTAAATGAACAAGACAAAATCTTGATGCCACCTTACCTATTGTTTTGGAATATAGTGGTGAAAGATAAGCACAATAAGTATATCTATTGATACAAGAAGTCAAAATATTATTTGAAGTCGATATCAAAAGTTTGGAGTCTTATTAGAAGATGATTCTGGAAGTTCGTATTTGTGGAGACTTCATGCAGTTGTTTCTTGGAGACTCTTGTTGCATTGAAAAATACGTTTCCCCTCAAGTCATCTAGGCATAGCTTTGGAGACACTAAGAATAGTGGCAGGCTCATCAATTCATGGTCTTGGCTTTAGATATCTTAAAGGAATTATTGGCAATTTGGGCACAACAATTGGAGTTGGATAACATTCATTCCCAAGTTCATTTACAATTCAAAAATTTGTGATTAAAATGATAGTGGCATAAGTCCTTGTAATTGCACTTGCATCTTTCATTAAATGCCACCAGTTATTAGCTAAAGAAGTTTGTATCATTACAACAGACTGTATTCTCATAAGATAAATTCTATTGATGTCTGAGTTTATCATTGCAATGGAAATCATATTTGTTTGATGCAAACAACATTAGGGGTGACAATACTTGTACATTACATATTACACATGGGAGTTTGATTGCCAAATGTTTGACAAAATGCTTGTTAGCTATAGCTGCATGTTTTTCATAAGTTTAGTCATCTATGTGCACAAAAAAGCCCAAATATACTTGCATATCATCATTATTTCATTTGAAATTATTTGGAATTGTTAGAAAAGTCATTTTATGCATTTCTTCATCACCATTCAAAGTGAAAGACAAACTGAAACATTTACCAGCCAAAGACAAGTTTATAAGAAAAATGTTTGACGAAATGTCCAAGTGTGAATCAGCAAGGGACTATACAGTAGAGGCCTGAAATTAGAAAAATCAATTCAGTTTGGATTTGGTTTTCAGTTTGGACAGTAGAAAGGATCATCATGGAAAAGTGGTTTAGCAATAAATAAGCATGGGAAGAAATTGAACTAACACAATACAAGCTTAGACGTGAATTGCAACATCTAGAGGATTCTCTTTCAAAGTTTGGACTATCTAAAGGATCATCTTCACTTTCTACTAGCAAAGGTCCAACACCACAAGACAAAGAAGTAGTATTGATTAGCATATTTGAGGAGTATAGCATTCTTCCTCAATGTGTTAAGAAGAATTTTCCTTTCAAGAACTACATGAACATGCACCCGAGTCTTTTCCACAAGACTGAGCATGCAAGGAAGGAATATCACACTATAGCCGATGAGTTTTTTATGCATGGAATGGATAGAGAATATTCACGTATGGTTGATACAACTCTTCATGAAAATGATTTCGTGTCTACGAGTCCCGATGAGGTATGCAAAAATTTATATGATGAATTTGATAGACATGTTGATTTGACTCAAGGAGACATTAGGACAACCTTGAGAAATGACTTGTCTACATCATCCTTGCAAGAGGCTTCTCAAGAGGCTAGCCTAGATCATGTTAGTGATTTGAATAATCATGATATGGAGGTGATGGTACAAGTGGAAAATGTTGAGGAAGGATCTACAAATATTGGCACACAAGATATGAGTGTCAAACATGGAGATTGCATGGAAAATTCAAACCATAACAGTTCTGATTTTCATGATAGTAGTAAGGAATCTTTGCATTAGCATGAGACAATAGTGATTTCACAAGAGAGAAATGTTTCTGTAGAGTTGTCACATGTTGGCACTCAAGATTTGGGTACTAATGATGCAATTTATGATGAAGATTCATGCCACAATGAGCCTAATTTTTCATATCAAACAATAGAAAATAACTTAGAAAATTTATTTAATGACAATGAATCCTAGGATCGTGATTCGGTTGGATATGCAAATGTTATGGAAGAAGTGTGTGAGGATATTGTCACAACAACAACTTCTACCTTTCCAGTTGAGCCATCCTTTGAGGTACATAGCAGCATTACCATTGATGATCTTGTGAGTGAAGCTGATAGCACTCATGATGTTGCTTATCATGAGGTGAGTGATGTTGATTCAACCTCATATCATAGTGCATATGTTGAATCAAAAAACTTTTATGGGATTCATAAGCTATAGAGTCCCCATCATTTGGTTGGGAAACTAAACACAAATGACAGTATGATTGCCACAACCATAGAGCATTTTGAAGTTGCTCATCAAATGTTGGCTACTTTTGGTTGGAGCACTGGACTATGACATATGAGCACGGTGATAGTGGTCTTTCCCTTGCAAATTTTCATGCACTTTGAGAAGCAATTGGAATAATGAAGCAAAATTACCTACAACTACTTGTGGATAGATATTTTCTTCTCGAGTGGGATTGCATTTATCACAAGCCATTGAAGGGAAAAGAAGAGGAGGTTGATGAGTTCACTCATGAGGCTGAGGTGAATATGGACTCATTGAAGATTGCCTAGTTGGCCCTTCAAGAGTCACCATCACGAATAGAGGATCTTACCATGGAGTTGAGTTTGGCACAGTCTTCACCATCTATAGATTTAGTTCAAGTTTCTATGGCAATAGTTGGTGAGGAACATATATCCACATATTGCAGTTGTGAGCAGGTTGAGGATGTGGTTACATCCATCATGGTTTTAGGTGTAGTTGATACAGATGTGATTAGTGCATTGGTTGAGAGTTGCAGGTAACCACATGTTGCACCAGGTTCTCCTAGGGTTAGTCCCATGATAGGTGATGCAGGACAGATTATGGATAGCTCTTATGACATAGTAGTTGATTCACCAAAGAGTTGTGTGACAACTCACAACACTACTCCATTGTCTTCATAGGAGATATGTTGAGTATCATCTAGTGGGGATATTGGATTTCATGTTGATTTGTTTCCCTCTCTTGGAAGCAAATCAATATTTTCATCCCATGTAGTTGATTATGATCAACAGTTTGTTTAGCCAATTCAGGAGTACAATTCAATTTATTATTCCAGGGATTTAGAGATGGATGCCTCATATTAGCATGGAGTGATTGTGAAGTTTATGAATAATCCATTATTTGAGTTTGATGGTGGATTGATCTATGATAATCTACTCTTCGAGTTGGAAGATGATCACACTCTTGATACTAGTTCAAGGTTGAGTGATAATCACCTTGTTTGGGATTGTTCCAGTGCATCGAGATTCCAAACAGGGCTCACAGAGGAGTTTTACAGTGTGTACACAGTGAGGAGTACTTACAGTTTTTCCCTTGATCCACCTGTACATGATTTTTATTCGATGAAAAATTCTTGTACACATGATGATTCTCTTTGTGCAGTTGAGGGAAGCTAGTCATTTTTCTGCTCAGATTTACCATCTTCGAAAGATGAAACTAAAGGCTGCAAGTATTCAACTTGGTTGTTTGTAGGGGATTACTTGCAAGATCAAAGGATGGACTACCATCATGCTGGAGAGTGCCTAATAGGGTTTGCCACTTATGGGTTTCAATGGGAGATAGGGATTCCAAGAGGTTGTAGTGGCAGTGGGCATGATGGCCTGGTTAGTTACCACACCCATGGGAGTTTAGCAGGAGATGTAGAGAGATATTGTGTTACAAATGCTTTCAAATGTTCTTATTTCCATATGATGGATGGATGTGAGGCTCGGTATTTTTAGGATCTAGGCGGCAACAGGTTTGGCACTGTGTATTGGACGGGTCCCATTGGGTTGCTTCACTATCTATAGCATGGTGAAGTAGAGATTAGATTTGAGCAGCGGAAGTGTAAGGATTTTTTTCATAGTAGACTTCTATTATGAATTTACGATCCATGTATTTTATGTTGGATACTCCCTAGTATGTTGAGGGATTCTTTGTGTGCATCAAGGTTCTAGTCTAGGTTCACTAGGGAGTATTTCCGCATGTGCATGATGTTGCTTCACATTTTGTAGTGTGTCCAGTGTTTTTATCAGGGTGGAGTAGTGGGTTGGTTGATGTTTTCTTGAGGGCAAGCAATCTCAGGAAGGGAGGACTGTTATGTCCCCTTTTCTAGCTCGCATGGTATGATGTTGTCATTAGCCTATTTCTCCTTGGCTCCATAGGCTAACTAGGACTTTTAAGGAATCTTGAGGACTTTTGGCCTAGGCATTTCTCATCATAGGTCAATCCGGGGCATCTAGAGGCAGTTTGGTATACTTACTATTTTTAGTAAGTCATTAATGCCATTAATAGTAATTCATTAGGTAGGCCATGATCTCTAGTGATAATAGATTTTCAATGGAATATTGGCTATTATCATCAGATGATTTCAGTTACATTGGTTTAATTCACCTCTACATTAATAAAGTTTAAATTATAAAGCTAAAGCCAATCATTTAACTTTATTAATGTGAGCCTAAAGTTAAGTGGGAAAAATGAATAGTAAAAGGGGCCCCTTATTTTAAAATACATGAGACATCAAAAAGGCAAAAAGGAATTTTATGTTTTATCCCACATTGGTTAAAAGTGTGAATGAGCTCTTATGAGAATTTTATAAAAGGGTTGCAAGGGGCTTATTTTTAGCCATGCTTGATATATGCTTGGTTTATGACTTCTCTTGGAGAATTCTGGAAAGCTTTGGCTTTTAGTAGGTTTGAGGCCAAAAACCCTCGAGCTTGGAGGCAATGGACGAAAACCCATTGTCTATTGGAGATATTATTCAATTGTCTCACTTTGTGCTTAAACTTCATATTTTTGTTGTTATTCTACTGAAGATTTGAGAGCAATATTCATTTGTAATTTCAAATCTTCGTTCTAAAACTGTTATAATATGATTTACATCAAAAATTGCTTGCAAGTTATTGGATGAATAGAAATTAGTTCATGCAAACTATTTGTTTAAATTTTTTGTGGAATATTTGGAAAAATTGGGGCAAAAATCTATATGGGATGTTTCATCTGCATGCCTAGGATATAATTAGGGGCCCCAAATCTTTTATGTTTTCATACAACTAATTTTTGAGGTTCCTAACCATGCATTTACTTCCAATGAACATGTCATTAATATATGAATAAATTATATAGTAAAAAATGTTCCTCATTGAATTAAATTATATGTCAATAAGTGCAAGATAATGGGTCCACTTTTTTTCTAAAAGGTGGAAGCATTTTGTACTAAAAATCAAAATTTGCCATAGTTGGGGTAAACATTTGCAACACTTAAACATAGAATATTAACATAGTGTAAAAATATGAAATGTATAATTTTATTATATTTTTTAAATATGTAATTTACTGCAATACGCATATGATAAAATTAATTTCATATAGGATGTGCAAAGCTGACATTTTTTTAGAAAAGGTATGTTGAAGGCCAAACAAATACACGTACAAACAACAATAAAATTGAGAAGGAAGGTGAAACTAAATTGCTAAGAAAATAAGAATGTGTTTACAAATATGAAACAAAGATTACCCAATATGATAATGTGATTGATACATTCAACATAAAATAATAAGATTGGAAATACCAAACATACCACCAAATTTATGTAGAAAAATCCTTTTAGGAAAATATCCACATGAGAAAGATGGCAAGAATATTATTAATCTTCAAATATATGTATATAACAATCATCTTCAATTCACTTCTTTAATCAATGCTGCAACACTTGGATACTTGCAACTCAATATGAAACTACTATCTCATGGCTCCAATTTATAAAATTTTGTGAGAGGGAAAAAACCATTGTGGTAACCCAAAACAAGAGGTTAAAAACACCTACAAAAACCCACACCTAGCATAATGAACAACCAATAAACATGTTAAATGTTGGAAATTAGAGTTCTCATGGATGTTAGTAAAATAATTATTTGTTAGGTTGTTATAGTTTGTTAAATGGGTTATTATAATAGTAGTACGAATATGTTCTGGGTTGTTAAAACAACCCAATATATTTGGGAAATTTGTTATAGGAGTTCTTTAATATAGGAGATCCAACTCCTATATATTGAGTGTAGACACGTGAAATTAGCATTATTCACTTAGTTCATATCCATTCACTCATTCATAAACCCAATTCACGTTCATCCGCGCATTAAATAAATCAAACACAACAAATCCATTCGCTAGGTAAATCAAAACTATTAAATAAATCAACTTATCTCACATCAACCTTTAATTAAATAAACAAAGCTTTATTTAATTAAATCTCCAAGTCATTTCCATCCTTTTTTTATTTAAATAAATCAGGTATTTAAGTCATAAAAGTCAAACTAACCTAATCATCATTTATTTAATCTAACCATGATTAAATACTAATCTCACCCACTTGCATTATCTAGATTTAGCCACTTGCACAAATAAATCAATTATATTGATTTATTAAAACTCTCATTTTCACTCAACATGGCCTTCAAATTTGAAAATCATGACAAGTTGATTTGTCCCTCCAACATTGCATTTATTGCTGTTTTTCTTGTCCCCCTCTCAAAATTTATTGCCAAATTTGAATTCAAATTCTCCCTCTCATGGACACTCTTCCCAAATCTTGCACATCCATTGACCTATCACCACTTGACAAGTGGCCTCCTATCATTGGCTGAATCTTTAGTCCCACATTGGTCTCTCTTCAACACTTAGCATTTTGAAAATCCTTAAATAGAAGCTTCAACTTTGAGCAAATCCTCCATCATCTACACAACTTGATGCAAGGTCATTCTCTTTGAGAACTGATCTTGTCCATTTATCATCTCCATATCCATAGCAATTTCATCACTAGCTTATCAATCAAGGATTGGGAAAGGGCTTCTTTCCATAGAAGCACCAATCCACTATAAGATGCTAGTTTGATCATTAGAATGATGCCTTTCTATGTTTTGCTTGTTTCTTTGGCATCATTCTTGTGATTAGATGAATCTTATAGGGGATTTTTGTTTGCTTTGGTTTACTAACAATACTAAGGGTTTTTGTTTTTGATCCAATGCAGATTTAGGGTCTCACATTGAGATATTTGTAATTCATGTGGAATGAAAGTGTGGAATAATAGAATAATATTATTATTGTGTGTAAATTTTTACCTTGAATTCCAATATGGTATTAGAGCAAATGCAGAATATGTGCCATGTGGTGATATGTAATCTCCAATGATTATTGGTGATCTGAAGCAAAATTTATATTCTATGCAAATTCATTTTTTCTTGAAGATCGAGCCACCAACCATGGAGAAGAATGTCATCAAGTAATTCTTTCACAAGAAAGGGATCCTCACATTCTATAAGCTTTTCCTTTGTTTCTTGCTTGCAGCACAAATTGAGTTTTTGTTAGGTGTATATTGATGAAATCAGATGAGTTGATAGAACTTGCAGGATTTTGATGGTTGTCTGAGGTTGACCCCTACATAAGATCTAGTCAAAGCTTTCATTTATTTGGAGGAACATTCATCCTGGATTGAGCATACAGATTGGCACCTATTATATTGGCGTGGATTGCAATAGTGCTTGAGCATGGATTTATTGCCCACTGTGGTCAATAACCACATTTTCTACAACCTCAATCTTGGATAAATGCTATATCCATTGTTGGCTTTGATTCGTGGTTTCTTTCTATTGCTTAGATCAATTTCCGACATTGTTTGCATGCCTCGGCCTTCTCATCTCTGATTGGCATCAAAACTTACATTTTTTTTATGGTGGTTGTCTGGAGTTTAATTGGCTCGTGCTTGGTGGCCTGAACAACAAAATCAACCCTTCGACCCAATTGTTTTTTTTTGTTTCTACAAAATTGGCTTGCAGAAAGCTTGTAATTTGACTAGGTGTTTGAAGCGTTTCACCTTAGGGGGCAACGTTTGATGCAAGTTTCATCTCTTCTTCAGGCTCATTATCAAATTTGTTTAGCACGAATCTGATTTTCTACTGGAATTGACATCTTTCTCATTGGCATCTGATTGGCATGAGTCATTCTATATGGATCGGTTTCATTGACATAGCGGAAGAGTAGAGTGGATCTGTGTGGAGATCTTGCATTGACTGTGATTCAAACTTCAATTCATTTCTCTAGTGATTTGCATTCATCTAGGGCTTCTTTTTTGCATAGAGATATGTTTGCTATATTCGGTCAAGTCATTATTAGTTAGTAATTTTGGTGTCTCCAAGTGTTAGTGAGTCATTTAAATTTGTGATTTTTTAATATTTAGTTATGGTTACTTTAATGTCTCCATATGTTATTATTTCTTATAGAGATTTTTTTTTCAAAGTTAAGTTGTATTAACTTATTTAGAATAGGGGTCATTTTTATAAGTCACTATTGTTATGTCAGCAAAATTAGTTAATCAAAATCTATAAGTGTCTAATAGTAATTGCTTCATTTGAAAATGGATGCATTATTGCCTATACATGACATCCATCTAAACTTAAAACACAAACAAATAGTGATCCTTGGCACTCAATATGCTGGGGAGATAAAGAATTGCTTCTTCTCAATCATGCATTATAAAATTAAACTTCAACGACAAATTTTCTAAGTACCAATTTTATTGGAGGTTGGAGGCACCAGAGCTTGGAGGACAACCAGTGACCTCTCGTTAGTCACCAACGACGAGGCCGCTTATCAGCTATGGTGGCATTTTATTTTCTATTGTGTAGTGAGTTTTTTTTCAACTTTTCAGTTTGGTGTGTGAATGTTGAAAAAATGATTGTATTGGAGAGCATATGACTACGGAGGTCCTCTGACTTTCATGATCCTCTGAGTGTCGTACTTCATTGGAAGATGGTCAACTTGTGAATACATTCACTGGAAATACATTTGATTCATATCCAAAAAATGCTTTGGATGTGGCTCGCGATTTCAACTACTAATACTCCTTACAACATATTTTTGATTGGGAGATACCCTTGTGTTATTCTTCCAAAATTATTCAATTAGGGATCTCAAGGCTTCAACAATTGGTTTATCTTTCTATGATAGTCTATCAGAGAGTGCCCATAATTCATTGATATTTGTTCCCTCGACTCTTTGACGCCTTCCAACAGCTCTCAATAATTTTTTAATATTTATTCTTAATGCTTGACTTATCTTTCTAATGAGATGAGCTTTCTTGGTTTGAATACTTACTATTGTTGATGTAATGACACATCGTGTGACATTACTATATTTGGTGTGTGAGGTGGTACCCAAACTCTCATATGCACTCATTAGATTCTTGACAATATATTATCACTTGAAACTTCCAATGTTCTTAGCCCAAGAATCTTCATAATTGACCTTAATTTTAGATTTCTCATCATTTCAACAAATAGTTGACATCTTCTAGTTTCATTTAATTTTTCAAAAATAATCTCCAAATCTTATTAGCATATCTTCTACAAGTACAATTTGGAATCTTATCAACCATTGGCTACAAAATATTCTCATCAATATCAATAAAAAAATTAGGCTTTCTACGCAAAAATCTACGAGGAACATTTGTATAGTCTAAGCTAATGTTTTGTAAACTTGGTGAAGGTCACTCAATTCAAAGGGTTGGCTAACTAAACAATCCAGTTGACACTGCTTAACAATACATTAAATCATCAACCAAGGTGCATAAGCTTATGATGGTGCAACATTATCTATGCCTTCATGGACTTAAACTACCTAAACTATTCTTCTAAATTTATTCTAGGTGTTGGAAATTCATAAAAACAATAAAAGTACAACTTAAACTTGGTTGCTATGAGTACCTACAGTAAAGGCTCTAACTAAACTATTGCTAATAAAATGATACTTTTCGAACTGAAAACCTGATTAAGATTACTGACTCAACTAAACTATTCTCTGGAGTGTTACTAATAACTATTGCATACATGTTCCTAAGCATTCACTTTCAATAAGCAAGAAATGAAATCTTAGTTATCTTGCATAGAATTTATGAACAATGATAAACTAATATTAACTATCAACAAAAGTGCATAACTAAAAGATGAAGTGAAGAACAATACCTTGAGTGGCTTGCTCAAGTAACTGTTCCCACTTAACTGAACCCAATCTAACTAATAGATTTCACATATCTCATAAATTGATCTCCATTTATTGCATAAGATGAAAGATTACAAAACACTCTTACAAACTTGGTTTAACCATTCTATAGATTCATGTTTGAATTGGAAAAATAACAGATAATACAAATTGTGAACAACCAACTAACTAAACTAAAAACTCAACCAATAGTTATATACAAACTAAAGGAGTCTTTATTGAAAGCAACAACTTAAATCAAAATCATTAATTCCACTTCCAAATATCTAGAGCGTGGTTTCAAGATTTGGAATTATTCAACCTATAATTGAAAAGAAAGAGAACCCTATTGAACTAGAACTCTGTCAAAGCAAATTACATTCAATCATACATCTATCTTTTAAAGTTCCATATTAGAAAAGACCTCTTCTTCAGCGTTCATTAATTGTTTATGGTAACGCACATTCTATCTTCATTGAGTGCCTTCGGCCAATAACCACCACGTTCAACTATTTTTGTAGCATCCCATGTTCTGGTATTCAACACCCCTTTTGCTACAAGTTCATCCCGCAACGACTGTGCATCATGGTTCCTCTTTTAGCTACAAACAAGTTAGTTTCACAAAATATGTACACAAGGATAACCATCATAATTAAACATAACTTTCTATCAACATTTCCATGCACATATTCATATAAACCACTTAATGCTAATATACTAAGCCATAATTCCATAACCATGCTTTTAGGTCTTAGGTTTGTATAATGGATGCAAAAAGGATTATATAATATGGAATATTGTTAGAAATTATGTTCAAAAGTATCTTAAATTCTGATAAAACCAACAAAAAATAAACTATTGTCTAGACCTTCAGTGTTATCAACGATAAATTTGCCTCAATAGTAAATATTTCATCAATATTTAAATGAGATGGGATAGATGGCATACCTTCAATCAGAGATGAAAAAGATGACATACCTTGAAGTTGAGATGGGTAAGATGGTGTACCTCCATCTTCACGTGGGAGTGATGACATACTTTCAAGTTAAGATGTGGTAGATGGTGTGCCTCCATCTTGACTTGTGGTAGATGACATGTATGTCTCCAACTACGGGATTCAAATTTCTCATTGCACAAAGGTTTTGCATTCATTTCCTTTGTGCCACCATTTCCATATCTCTCCTACATCTAGATTGGATGGTTCATGTTCCTCTTGAATTGGCATGTCTTGTTCTATGGTGTTCAATTTCTTACTTTCACAAAGTTACCTCATTCCTTATCTTTTATTTGTATTCTTAGCTTCACACTCATTTGGTGTTATACTCTTTTATCTTTTCCTTGGAATGATGAATAATTATATATGTGGCATGAAAAAGAGATAAATATTAGTTCCATCATAGTACTATAGAGTAAAGCAATCTCTTACACAAATCTAAAATTAATCATAAAATTAGGATGTATAATCTCATACAAAAATCTAAAAGCAATCATATAATTAGGTTGTATAATGTATATAAGATGATAGTGGCAAGCTCTATGTTGAAATATGATAAATAAAGGGCAGCACATGTATAAATTCCTATGCAAGTACCATGAAAAGTTCATTGAACTCAATAGTGCAGTCCAATAAATGATAGTGTTGAAAGTAGTAAATGAAAACTTCCTTAAAGGAGTTGCAAGTCTGATATGAAGTGTTTTTGAAGAAGGGATTCCCCAACCACTAAGAGGATAGTGAAATGCACTATGTTGAAATATCACAAACAAAGGGCAGCTAAATGCAAGGGAACATGTATAAAAACCTCTACGAGTACCATGAGAAGTTCATTGAACTCAAAAGTGCAGCCCAATATATGACAGTCTTGAAAATAGTAGATGAAAACTTCTTGAAATGAGTTGCAAGTTTGATAGTAAGTGATAGGCTCTATGTTGAAATATGGCAAACAAAGGGTAGCCAAGGGAATTTATGCATGGGAATGTTTGAATGGAACAAGCACAATCCTACATTATGCATGTGCAAGTTTAATTAATAACATATGAAGTATAAGAGTAATAATTAAGTGTTCAAAGTAGAAGGTTTACCCTAGCATGGGAAAATATAAATGGTGGTGTGGTCAAAAACACCTATGTATGTACATAAGGCTACAATATAGGTGCATGCTCCATTGGTATATGTCAAGCAATAGGTCCCTAGTGGTGATGTAGGGGTTTCTCAACCACTAAGAGGATAAATGATGAGTACATGTATAAGGTGTGGATGCTCCTTCAAGAGGGAAAGTGTGGTTATGGAGCCTAGATGGGATTTTCATAGTTGAAATAGGGCTCAGGGGGTAAAAATGGGAAATGGCTGGTAGGCAAGCCTCATGTGTGGGAAACATTTGTGCATGTATAATATCATTTTAGGGCATTTATGATGGGGGTTATTTCATTTTCATTATTTGAATAGGGTTAGATTGGTGCATGGGCATGTGTAAATGGAACAAGCACAATCGTTTATTGTGCATGTACAAGTTTAATTAATAACACATGAAATCTAAGTGTAATAATTATGTGTAACACAATAAAACATGGAAACCACATATGGGTTGAACATGAATCTCAAGGTATAATTTCTACCCTAGCATGGGAAAATATAAATGGAATGGTGTGGTAAAAAACACTTATGTAGGTACATAAGGCTACAATATACGTGCATGCTCCATTAGTATAAGTCAGGAAATAGGTCCCTAGTGGTGATGTAGGTCTAGGAATGTGATGTCAAGATACTGATGAAGAGGGAATGCATGCTTTCCCCCAAATTTTAAAAGGATATATACAATGATATCATAAGAGATGAATGGGAAGGATAAGTTTCCCTCACTAAAATAGGTGTGGCTCTAAAATCATGATAAGGAAATTGATGGATGTGCACATGGAATTGGGGGAAGGAATGGTACCCCTATTGCAAGGATATATAAAGGAAAGATTTGAATATAATAATGGAATTTTTGATTGCCCCCAATTAGAGATATAACAGGTGAATCATATAATGTAAAATGCATTGTGCCCATGTTTCTAGTGTTATAGCTCAAAAAATCGTGATAAAGTGATGCAAGATTAATAGGTAAATCTAAGAGGCCATGCTCAATGTGTAAGGTCTAAAGTAAATGTATGCCACTATATGATTAAGGCAAGTATTCAATGTTCAAAGAATAACATCATAGCAAGGTAAATTTAATAAGCATGAATATGATAACAAAATCAAATCATTATATTAAGCATATATGATAAGAAATGATAAAGCAACATAAGAAATCAAAGTGGTAAAGATGATAGTCAAAGGTGAAATGTGAAGTAGGAGAATAATGGATAAAATATCAATCCATGGAAAACGAAGGAATTTATGTAAAGCATATGTATAAAGAGAACATACCTTAAAATATGAGATTCAATTTGAGAAACTACCCAATTATGTGTAGTTTTTTTTTCTTGTTGCATCAAACTCAAAATTTTGAGATTTTCGCAAAGTTGCTTCATTTTCAACATTTATTTCTATATAATCTAATAGAATAAGTAAAACCTATGGAAATAACCAATATATAATATAAAATTAAAACAAAAAATCATAATTAAGTTGCTTCATTTTCAACGTTCATTTCTATATAATCTAATAGAATAAGTAAAACCTATGGAAACAACCAATATATAATATAAAATTAAAGCAAAAAATCATAATTAACATTGCAACACTACAAACATGAAAATATGAGTTCATATAATCAAATTTCATGTAAAAAAATTGGTATTTCCTCCTTTCTACATTAGAAAACAAAAAAAGGTGGTGCAAAGGTGGTGAAATAGGTAAAAAAGCATGTGATTTTTCCAACAACATGAAAAAGCATTTTTTGTCAGATAACACGTAGATACAAGAGAAGAACAAAGAATGTGGGCCTAGATCATAGTTGTCCTGATTTTTACTGATTTTAGGACTTCCCAAAGTGCCCTTGCATTAAAGTGTGAGTGTGGTTTGACTTACACAAAGTGTGATCATACTTTTTCTTGCTCAAAATGTGAGCGAATTTCTACTTTTTCAAAGCGTACTCACGTTTTTCATTTCATCAATTTCTTAAGGTTTTTAACTCAAAAGTATTTAATATTTTCTTCATATTTCTAGGGTTATAAATTAGGTTAGGAGACTAATATTTCTTAAGGATTTAGACCCCCCTAATACAATTATGAGAGCTAACCTTCTGTTAAAACTTAATCAAATTTAGAGCATGATATTTGTTGCTACTAGTCTTAATTATGTTGTTGGTACATCAAGTGAAATTATAGTCTTACTTTCTAATGTATTTAGAGTTTCAAATTTAATTGTTAATTTATTATCCTCAGTCTTCACCATAATATGAGTTTGTGTTGATATTTTTGTCTCTATGACTTCAGTTACTATGCTAACTATTATTAACACAATTTATCCACACTTGGATTCCCTTTTACTAATTCTAAGAAGCCTCCTAATACCAATGCACAATCAAGCTTTTGGGTTACCATAGAGGAAACATTGAATCAACCTTGAATGTACTATCCCTCAACCCTCAAACCTATATCAAATGTCCTAAATCCTAATACTTATACCATATACACTTAACCCTATACCCTCAACCTTGAACATTATCCCTCAACCCTCAACCCTAAACTCTACACCCTCAACCCTCATCCCTATACCCTATACCCTCAACCCTAAACCCTGAAAATTATCCCTCAAATCTATACCCTCAACACTATATTCAAACCCTAAACCCTACACTCTCAACCCTTAACCCTATAACTTATACCCTCAACCCTATACCCTAAACCCCATACCTAATATCTTAAACCCTAATCCCTATACCCTATACACTTAACCTTATACCCTCAACCCTTATCATCATCCCTCAATCATAAACCCTCAACCCTCAACCCTATACTTAAACCCTAAACCCTACACTCAACCTTGTACCCTAAACACTCAACACTAAACCCAATACCCGCAACCCTATAACAAATATCCTAAACCCTAATCCCTATACCCTATACACTTAACCCTATACCCCCAACCTTGAACAATATCCCTCAACCCTCAACCCTATACCGTAAACCCTAAACTCTACACCCTCAACCCTCATCCCTATACCTCTTATACCCTAAACCCTAAACCCTTAACATTATCCCTCAACCATGTACCCTCAACCTTATACTTAAACCCTAAACCCTACACTCTCAACCCTTGACCTTATACCTTATACCCTCAACCCTATACACTAAACCCTATACCCAATATCCTAAACCCTAATCCCTATACCCTATACACTTAACCTTATACCCTCAACCTTGAACATTATCCCTCAATCATAAACTCTCAACCCTCAACCCTATACTTAAACCCTAAACCCTACATTCAACCTTGTACCCTAAACCCTAAACCCAATACCATCAACCCTATACTAAATATCCTAAACCCTAATCCCTATACCCTATACACTTAACCCTATACCCTCAACCCTGAACACTATCCCTCAACCCTATACCTTAAACCCTAAACTCTACACCTATAACCCTCATCCCTCTACCCTATACCCTCAACCTTATACCCTAAACCTTGAACATTGTCCCTCAACCCTATACTCAAATCCTAAATCCTACACTCTCAAAACTTAACCCTATACCTTATACCCTCAACCCTATACCCTAAACCCTATACCCAATATCCTAAACCCTAATCCCTATACCCTATGTACTTAACCTTATAACCTCAACCCTAAAAATTATCCCTCAACTATAAACCTTCAGCCCTATACTTAAACCCTAAACCCTACATTCAACCTTATACCCTCAATGCTAAACCCAATACCCTCAACGCTATACCGAATATTCTAAACCCTAATCCCTATACCCTATACACTTAACCCTATACCCTAAACCCTAAACACTATCCCTCAACCCTAAACCCTTTACCTTAAACCCTAAACTCCACACCATCAATCCTCATCCCTAAACCCTATACCCTCAACCTTATACCCTAAACCCTAAACATTATCCCTCAACCATGTATTGTCAACCCTACACTCTCAATCCTTAACCCTATACCTCATACCCTCAACCCTATACCCAATATCCTAAACCCTAATCAATATACCCTATACACTTAACCTTATACCCTCAACTTTGAACATTATCCCTCAATCATAAGCCCTCAACCCCCAACCCTATACTTAAACCTTAAATCTTGCATTCAAAATTTCACCCTCAACCCTATACTGAATATCCTAAACCCTAATCCCTATGCCCTATCACTTAACCCTATACCCTTAACCTTGAACACTATCCCTTAGCCCTATACCTTAAACCCTAAACCCTATGCCCTCAACCATCATCCCTACACCCTATACCCTCAACCTTAAACCTTGAACATTATCCCTCAACTCTATACTCAAACCCTAAACCCTGCACTCTCAAATCTTAACCCTAGACCTTATACACTCAACCCTATACCTAATATCCTAAACCCTAATCCCCAAAACCCCCCCTTAAGTGTAACTTAGGGAGGAAAATATACATGCAAACTATGCAAAGATGGATCTCGACTACAAGGTCATGTAGGGTACCCATGTACATGTAATTAGGGATAAAATATTAAGGTTAATGCAATAAAGCATATAAATCAAAACCTAATAAACAATGAAACACAAATGAGCATAAAGACATAAAGCATAAAACAATATTACCAAATCTTCATGCCACCATTGATTGACATTCATTGCACCTCCACCATTTGCTACAATATTATGTTTTCCCTCAAATTTTTGATGAGCAACTATGACTATGACAAGACCTAAGCAAATATTAAAGGATTTGATCTAAAATGCAAGTATACTCATATTTCTACAAGCAAGAAGTATGGAAGCCTAAATTCTGAAGCATGAAGTATGAAGAAGTGATGAAGTCAGGAGATGATCAAAGTCCCCAAATGCGGTTGACATTTCCTTTTTATAAAAAGGTCAATTTTAGATGAATGGAAAAAAATGAAAATTGAGAAATTCCCTAAGATCAAAGGCTAAAATTAAATGTGACAACCAGCAATTAGGGTTAGGGCAACATTAGGGTAAAATTTGAAATGAAGGATTGTGATTTATGGACAAGAATGCATGTGACAAGAAGATATTGGGCACGAAAAAAGAGGATGCTCGAGAATCAAATAATAATTTAAAATTATGTGATTCAAGAAGTGATGTTGACCTTTCGAATTAAAAATTAATTTAATTCAAAAGTGGTGGGGTCATGTGATAGTAAATAATTATTTCAAATTATTTACTTGGTGGGAAAATAGAAAGTGGACAATTTTAAATAAATGATTTTTATTTAAATTTAGAAGAAAAGTCAAATAAGGTAATTAAATAATTAATACTAATTATTTAATTATGGATGAAATGGATAAGGTGGGCAATAATTAAATAAAATCATAGGAATTTATTTAATTATAACAAGACATAAGGAATTAATGGCGTATTTAAATAAATAAGTAAAGTTTATTTATTTAAATAATTAGGAGGAAATAGTAGGCAAATAATAATTAAATAAATTTAGGAATTTATTTAATTATGGAAAGACATAAGAAATTAGCAGCGTATTTAAATAAAATAAATATAATTTATTTATTTAAATGGTCAAGAGGAATGAGAAATATGAATTAATTAAATAATTGAGAATTATTTAATTAATAGTTGAATTTGGACTATAGGACATCATTTAAATATTTTAATTATGTTGAGAAGAAATATGGAGAAAAATGAAGTCTATAGGCCTAGGTCAATTTTATGTGTCTACATTTTGCCCCTCTTTGTCATAATGCAGTTTATCGCATTGTGACAGAAAAATTCAATTCAGGATATGCCCCAATGAAAAATAGGATGAGGAAGAATGACAAGAGGTAGCAATATGCCCCTTCGAGAGGACAATCAGGTTCAAAGAACATAAGTGGGCTCTTGAAATGGATGAAAGGACTAGAAGATGAGGAACAAAAGGATAGGGGAAACTAGATAAGGATGATGAGGATGTGGACTAGAAGAAATGTTAGAGTAGAAAAAAGGAATGGTATCATGGAGAAAGAAACCTTCAATATTTTGCCAAAGTACAAATAGGTATTGCACTAATCATCATTGGGTGGTAAAATGTGACGAATGGACAACAAACACCATGATATGACATAGACCAAGGTGTACAAAGTCATCCACTTGCAAAATAGACAATTGCAAACAAGGAATGTCCCAACTCATACTAAGGGCTAAGTTGCCCCAATCTTTTTTCCAAGACAATCCACAAACAATAGTCAAAGAAAAGAGTCAAGAGACATCATCACTCCTCTAAATCCTTCATGGGACATCCTCGAGGATCTAGTAACCTAACTCACAAATAAATTCCAAAAGAAAGATAAGACAAGAAAAGCTACAATGTTAATGGCCAAATAGAATGTTTGCCAAAATTTGATTTATTTGATAGTTAATTTACTAGGGGATTGACAGGATGAGCATTTGAAAAAGCCCGGTTTTAGGAAAGATACATGTCGTATAAGACATCGAGTCTAGTTTCAACCATGTGACCACCTATATAAGGAAAATGATGAGGTTTGACTAAATTACAATGTCTAGTTTCAGGAAGGACACATTCTGTATAAGACATAAGTTGATTGGTTGATGGTTTGACTGTTTTGATAGTTCATTTGATTTGACCAAATGACCTTGTTGAGTCTTGTTGATGTGTGAATTGTTTGATATTTCAATGATTGTTTGTGTCTTTGTGGATGATGTCTGATTTATTGTGACTGATGTGACAAAACCTCAAGGACTGACCTAGGTGACCTTAAGGGCTCATCGACAAATGGCCTTTCCTACGTTTAGTCATAGAGGCAATGTAGTTCGACAATGACATGGATTGACTGACATGACTAACTTTGACTCTATTTTTGGGATTTTTTAGCGTTATTTGGATGTTTTTGTGTTTTTCAGATATTTTGATTTTTTTTTTGGATTTTTGACATTTATGATTTTTTTGGATATTTGACATGTTTTTATTTTTTTAGATTTTTGACATGTTATGACTTTTTTCCTTTTTTTCAAGACTTTTTACCTTTTTTTTTTAGATTTTTGGAATGTCAATGGATGAAAATTTGTGTAGCCCTTGTGCTAGATACCAATGACAAGGGGGGGACCAAGTCTAGGTGGATGTAGGATAGATGGGAAATAATGGATGGAATGGATGTATGTTCAAGAGAGCAAGGATGTGATCTTCAAAGACTATGTCACATAGGAATAACATGCCCCATTCTAGGTTCAAGACTTAGGATCTTTCATGAAAAAGTATATGATAATAGGATAATGATATGATTGGTTGGAAAGGATGAGGTATGTCAAGAGATACCCAAAACATGTTTCAACATTTTGTCCCCTATTTTTATCAAGATCAAAGGGAGAAAGAAAGTATGAATGGACTCAATATGATAAGTATGTGGGTATGTGTTGATGTGTGTTTTGGAACAGCAACATGCAAATAGAATATTGCTATTCTGCTTCTCCTGAAAGTGAAAGGCAACAAATGGATGCCTTAGCTCCCAAGGTCTTTGTAGTTGGTTCTCAACTATGCTGATGTTACTCAACGGTCAATGCAATAGTAATATTCAAGGGGCCTACTGGTGTTGACCTTTTGGATTGTTCTAAGATCAAGCATGAAATAAAACCTAATTTAACCGGGGTTTTTAAAGAAACAACAAAAGATAAATCAGAGTTTTGAAATATAAAAGAACAATAGTTCATCCAACCTTAACCAGACTTGTTAACTTCAAGGAATTATAAACTAAAACTGCAAAACAAAGTAAACTTGTGATTGACACACAACCTCTTTCATTCATAGTGCTAATTCGAATAATAGATTTTTAGTTACCATTTAAATAAAACACAAATAATGTTTTATTCCTTGAAGACTTCACAAATCAAATGATCAACTTCAGAAAAATATTATTTAGGAACACAATATGAAGTAGATTAAACTCTGATTGCTTCTACTATCAGTAAAACAGATAAGCAATATTTACAAAGCTGGCACAATCACTAGTGTATAGAGAATTTGCGTCTCCAGATTGTTTCCAACTACACTAAGAGAACTTGGAAAATACATTACAGATTGTACTGAATCTAATTGCTAAAAAAGAAGACAAAAGAGCTCCAATTACTAAGAATCAAGATGCAACTCTATCTCCTTCTGTTAACTGGCTAACTCCTAAATTTTCTTCTGACTATCTATTCTAACAGTTCTAACTTTAAAAAGTTCTTAGTCTAAAAGTTCTAACCTTAACAAAGAGGCAAGAATGCCATTTATACAAAATGTACCAACAGGAATGTGTTGTTCCCTGCACTAGGGTTTACAAAACATCTGCATCTAGGAGAGTCAACTCTCAGATCTTTCTGAGGAAAGTCAAAACTGCATTCAATGTGAAGCCCTATTGTCCATATTGCTTAAGGTTTGTTCCACGGATGACCTTAGATATTTTGCAGCTACAACATTTACTCTTTTATCTCTGTGTCCATCTTGAACTCTGTTGGGGTCGCCTTAAATGCTCCAAGGAACTTTACCATTAATACTGATCAATCTCCACTAGTGGTTAATACAGTTGTCCTTGTGAGTCATAGATTCTTCCTTCCTTTGGCTTCCTTCATGTTCCAGACTTCTATTGCAGGTTGACCATCTTTTGAAACATCATCGGGCCTCCCTGTAGATCCTTGCATTTTTCTTGAGCCAATCCATCACTTTTGGATCACAGGAGGAATCAATGTCGTTTGTATCTAGTTGATCTTCATCACAAGGGCAGTCAATTGGTCAACTTCCTCTGATTGGAGGAATAGAGGCCACGCAAGATTCCTTGGCCGTCAAAGTGCTCCACATTGAATTGCATGTTGGTGATACACTAATCATGTCTCACTGATGTGATTATATTGCTTCTAGCAACTATTGGCATGACATGGGCTAGTCAGTGAGATGTTTCAGCAAGTTTCAAAAGTCATATTGAGCTCTCAAAATCTATCAGCAAGACTACATGGGGAATTTCTCCTCTTCGTGAGCACCTTTTGTATCAGTGAGACTTTATCATGTTGGGGAGACTTTACCCTAAATTCCTCTTGTCTTACCGAGCCCCTCCTTTGTTATCGGCAAGACTCCTCAATGTCGCTGAGACCTCCATGAGTCAGTGAGACACAACATCGAGGGCATCATCTTTTGGTGAGAGCCCATTTTGAACGACTGTCGGGGAGACCTTTTGGTAGTTATGCCTACATGTATTCTTTTTGTTCCAAATGTGTCACTATAACATTCTCTCATTGGGGAGACGTCCATATCACCTTATGTCTCACCGAGATGCAACTTGAGTCTCATAAGGGTCATTGTGACTTATCAGAATCAGGGAGACATCATATCGGTCACCTTGTGTCTTATCAAAAATCCCCCTAAGTCCACCCTTCTGGTCATTGAGACATATTGATTCTCTCACCAAAGACTGCCAATAGAATCCCCTTGCATTGTGTCAGTGTGACCTTTCATAGTCGTCGAGACTTCTCTCTAAAGAAAAATATCTCACTAAGATGTAGTACTTTATCGGAGGTCGGTGAGACATGAAGCACTCGGGGAGACTTTTCACTGAAGACATAACTCTCACTAAAAGGATTTGTTTGTTCTTGCTAGTTGGTGAGACATTAGGCTTTCGTTGAGACTTTAACCTGAACTCAAAATCTCTTGTTGATATGCCTTCTCCCTGTCACCGGTCAGTGAGACATAAAGCCTTCGCCGAGATGTTTCTCCAAAGGAAACTTTCATGTCAATGGGAAACTCCTAGTCGCCAAGACGATGACTAATGTCCTGCCAACAGAGGCCTGCATGTAAATCCCACTCACTATGACATCTCTGGGGTCTTTCCGATAGGTTACATAGACGCATATCGATAGAATGCACTGGTAGTCGACAAGACATCTGCAAGGTCTTGCCGACTTTCTTCCTCAAGGAAAATTATGAATAATTGGGTTGAGGAAAGCCTTCCAAGTGAACTCAGCTGAGAAATATCATCATGTGTGTGGCCTATTCCTACAAAACAAATTCTTCCATTAGTCCCCAATGGATATAAAGTATATTAAAATAAACTATCTTGTTGTTTACAATTATTTCATTGAATGCTTGGAAAGAAGGAAACCAACCTAGGTAGAGACAGGATCAAAATTTGACCAAAAAAAGAAGAAAAACTTAGGCAAAAAGCAAAAGAACTCCCAAGAGGAAAAAAAATAACAAAAAGCAAAGAAACCAAAAGAGAAGGGGGATCCATTTTGATCCAGATCAAAGTGGGGTGGTTATGCAAGGCATAACAATATGTATGATGGCTAAAGATGGTAGGTAGGATGGAAATGATAGATTGGATGGATAATACATTGTGCCGCCAAGTGTAAGTGACATAGAATATCAACCTACACATGATGCCTATTTGTCAGGTTTTCATCATGGTACTTATCCAGGGAGCCTGTTTACCAAGTTTTCACTATTGGATGAAGGAATTTCTCTTTACTTTTTTTTTTTTTACTTTTTGAATTTTTGGATAGGAGAAGGGGAATATGGATAGGAGGGACTCAAGTGTCTAGTTCCATGAAAGGTGATAGTCCCACTAGAGATGGATGTTATCGCATGTACCATGTCAAATGTGCTCATAGATGGTGGTAAGGGATGACATGAAAGGGAGATGGATTAGGTAGATGATGGATTGTGATGTGGATTATGTAGGAATTATGAAAAAGATGAATGGGGAGGCTTAGCCAAAAGCATGGACCATAGGAAGGTGGTGGGGGAGATATGTGGGATAATGAGTGAAGGATGAGGAGATGGAGGTATGTGGAACTGGTGTGAAATGGAAGGGAACCATGACCAATGGTTGCACACATTGTGATAAATGTTGAATATTTTGATGTGGACTGGGTGTAGGAAGCAATGTAGATGTTTTCTTAGGAGATGGGTGATGAAGTGCTTTAGGTACCCACATAGACTTAGTATTTTTATGATTTTTGTTTGGCTTGTGGGATTTTTGTAATTTTTTAATAGAATGTGCATTTTGGATGGAAGGGAATGGTTGGGATTTTTGTGATATAGATGCCTCATTTGACTTGTTTTCTTTTTTCTTAGGGACTCCAACCAATTTAGTTTTGGCCTTTACTTTTGGAGGTATGGGCTTATATAAATTTTTGAATGTATTTTTCTTTGACTTTTTGTATTGATGTCCTAAGGCATAAGGACCCTTAGGATTTTTTACTTTATAAGTAGAGCCATTGAAATATTTTCTTTTGAATCCCATGGGTATGGTGGAATGAATGGAAGCTTCTTGTTTAGACAATGTGTGCATTTTTTGGTCATGATTAGGAATGTTAGGGTGTTTGTGGATAAATGGATAAGAGGATTGAATGGTAGGGATATTAGGTGTTGGGAGTAATGGTGGTAAAGTGGATGGAGGGATATTAGGAGTTGGAAGTAATGGTGGTAAAGTGGATGGTGGAAGGTGTACTGTCACATGCTTTTGACATTTGTAGGATGATGGAGGAAGGATGGAAACATATGTTTTAGGCGTATGATATAATTTATGATGGAAAGTGGACTTAAGAGGCATGGAGGAAGTACCAACATATTGACATTGGTGTCCTTGGGGCGTATATCCAAGGCCATAAGAGCGTCGAGGGACTTTGACATGGATGGGCTCCAAAATACCTTGTTCATGAAGGTCTAAACCTTTACCTTGGTGGTTCATGTTTTGGAGTATGCAATGGACAAGGGGACTAGGTGTAGGTGGAACACTAGACAAAAGTTCCTTATTGGATGGAGAAAATGAAGCAAGGGAAGATAATGGTTGTTTTTTTTCTGAGGAACATTCTTGAATGAGGGTGGACATACCAATACGATATGATGGAGGACTTGCAATGGGGTCGATAGTGGGTGATGGAGGATCATTAGGATCTTGATTAGCATTGTGTTCACTTAGATCCAAGGTAATTTTTTTATCTTCTATGTGTGCTTTAGAGGCACTTGTCTCATCATGGGAAGTGGATGTTTGTGTATCATGGATGGGTGAGGTTGAAAACTCTTGACCATGGAATGCATAAAGTTGGCTAAGGGGATCATCATGGTCTTCTTGATTATAAAATGGGTCTTGATCAAAGATTAAAGATTGATCATGAATAGTATTAGGTGTGTTATGAACAAAATCATTGGGAGGGTGTTGATCTTTATATGGACGAGGGGGTAATGTTTCCTTATGTTTAGGATTGTTCTCCTGAATTACCTCTTGGGTTGCTTGAATGGAAGTGGAAGGGGATGACTCTTGAATGGGCTCAACATGTTCTATATGGTCAACAACACGGAGACATGATGGAGGTTGACTTGGACTTAATGGGGAAGACTCTTTAATAGGATCAAGGGGGAGACTACATGATGGGGTTGGAGGAATAGGCATGGTGTTTGAAGACTCTTTGGTAGGTTCAAAAATATGAGTTGGATGACATGGTGATGTTTGATTCCTTGCTAGTAGCCCTTGGGTTACATCATTTGTAGGTGGATGGGTGGATTTGGGTAATGCAATAGGTTTACTTTTGAAATTTTTGAATTTAGGGTGTAGATTTGATGGAGGATTTGATGATGGTGGGGGTAATGAAGAGTTTGATGGATTAGAAGGTGGAAAGGCCAATGGATTAGGACTAGGAAATTGTGGCTTAGGGATAGGAATTTGATTGGATGGTGGTATGATAGAGTTATAGGGTGTATGAACTAGATTGGTGTTCCCCTTGTCAAATGGAACATGAGAATTGAAAGGCTCTTGATTTTGTTTCCAAGGTGGACTTGGGCTCCTATGTTCTTGTTGTGATATGGGTGGATATGTTGATGTGGAATTTACATGATAGGTAGATGGGTTAGGATGGCATTATGATGAAGGTGACACATAGGATTGTGGTTGAATGTGTTGATGTTGGAATGGTGTTTTTATTTGTTTTGGTATGATTTTTTGTTGTGATAATGATGGAGGGGTTGCATAGGGTAATGGTTTTTGAGAGGTGGATTGATATGGATAAGAGTTGACATTAGGAGAGGTTTGATAGGTTGATGAAGAGGTAACATGATATGTGGATGGATGAGGTTGATATGATGATGTAGGTGACATATAGGATTGGTGTGAAATTTTTTGATGTGGTGATTGGAATTGATGTTGTGCTTGTTGGATTTGACAAGTGGCCATGAGGTATTGGACTTGTGCTATGAGTTGTTGCATTTGAGGTGATTGGCTTGTTTGAAGTTTTTGGATCATGTCATGAATTCCTTGAATGATTTTTTGGTTTAAAGGTGATTGGCTTGTTTGAGCTATGTGAAGTATGTGAACAAGCTTTTGTGATATGCCTTCTAATGTCCTCTATGCAGAATCTAAGGACAATTTTTTTCATGGAGGAAGATGTGAACATCAATCCTTGCATGCAATCTTTCCTATTTGCATGCTTTATGTTTCTATTTTCTCTTTGATTTTTGCATGGTTTTCATGTTCTCCTTTTACAATCTTGGGGTATTGTAATAAATGAACTTTAATAAAGTTCCATCAAGGGGGATTCTTGCATAATAATTTGATTAGAGTGTAGTCACATGGCATGCACTTTGATCACATCTTCATTTTGATGACAACTCACATGAGTTGTATCCGGATTTTGTAGTTTCTTTTGGCTACATCTTTCTTATGACTTGACACACTTTGGTTCGCATCGGTTCACATCTTAGATTGAGATCCCATGGTTAATGATCATGAATTACATCATATTCTCATTGGGTCACATCTCAATTTGAGGGTCATTCATTTTATGGTTAATGTTCCAAAATCTTTGATGAAGGACACACCACCCTAACCTTCACAAATCACAACAATAGATACCAACATAGAAGATGTGAGATAGAAAATAACTCACTTTCAATTATTTTTAGAAAATGAAATTACAAATTCAGAACTTACATGCTACAACCCCATGGGCTTGATTCATTACAACCAAAACAACTCTGAAAACAAAATATATTATTCAGAGCCACAATCTACACTAATGGAGCCACCTTCTACAACTCCCACTCAACCCTTTTTATTTTACCCAATAACTACCCTATAGTGTTCTAGAAAGTTCAACTTTCCCTCTTTTTTTGGTGCCAAAAAGTCCCACCATTTGATTTCTAGCTTAGGAAGAAATTTTAATGAAATTCACTTTTTAGTGAGGCAACTTTGTGGGGCCATACCTTTTGATCTGGGAATCTAATTTTCTATTATAACATATCGTTGGAAAGCTCTCAAAGAGATCTACAACATTGAATCCATTAGAGATCAATTCGTCAAATTTTTAAGTTGTTTTGGAGCCTCTAAAATTTTCATATCTAAATTTGAAGTTGCATTGGAGAAATTTCTCAGGATGGAAACTTTAATATCTCTCAAACTATAAAGGGTATTGAGTTTATTTTTTCGCAATCAAATTTATTTTTTAGTTTTGCTCCTTGGCATAAATTTTTAGGTCCATACAAGCCCGTTTAGAATGACTTACTAAAAATAGTAAGTGACCTTTTTTTGCTATTTTTGACTTTGGATTGTCTTAAACCCCTTAAGTTCCATCATGGGACTCAAAACAACTAAATAAAATAAGAAGAAATATTGTTTTTGGTGATGAAATATTGCCCCTACACCACTGGATGCTTCTGCATCAAACACCCAGGGTAATTTGAAAAGTGACCCTGTCACTTCTCAGGAGTTATAGGGAAACCAAAATGGTTAACCTCAGTCTCAGAAAACCATGATGAATCTTCAACAGTCCTTCCTCTCCATTTCACCAAGTGCTCTGCATATTTCCTATTGCTTGTGCTTCTTCCCACATGACTATCCAACATTTCTTCTATCTCTTCCTTTTCTGAAATAGGTGTTGGAATATTCCATTGTGCTTCTATTATTTCTTTTTCAATTCCTCCTTCATGATATTCTATTAAATTTGAGATGTTAAACACAGGTGAAATATGAATTCCATCAGGCAACTCTACCTCACATGCATTTCTTGAATCATGCTTCTTCAGGATCTTGCATGGTCCAAACTTCTTCATCTTTAACTTGTCATAGGTACCAACTGGAAACCTCTCCTTTCGCAAATGAACCATGACTTCATCTCCTAACTGGAACTCCTTATACCTCCTTTTTTAGATCTTCCTTAGCCTTATATTGTGAGTTCATCTTAGTGACATGTTTCTTCACCTCTTTGTGCAAATTCTTCATGTACTCAACAAAATCTCCAGCCTCAGCACTGCTCTTCTCCCCCTTATCCATCTTTCTCAGTTTAGAAGTAGCTCTTGGACTACTCCCATACATAATTTGGAATGGTAGTTTACCAATGCTCCTGTTGATAGAATTATTGTAAGCAAATTTTTCCTATGGTATAATCAAATCACATCCCTTGGGCTTATCTCCTACTAAGCATATTAGTAGGATACCCAAACTCCTATTCACCACCTTTGTTTTTCCATCAATCTGTGGATGGTGTGCAGAACTGAACTTCAAATTTGTCTTCAACTTCTTCCATAATGTCCTCCAAAAATAACTGTAATGTCGTAAATTTGCACCCCTAGCAATTTCATGTACATAATTGCATCTACTTTAGTGTCCACTCCCCTAGCATTTGTGTAGGGTCATTTTAGCCCCTGCATCATCCTTTTTCCCTTCTCGGAATGCTCTGGACCCCTTTTCAATAGCTATCTTTGTGCATCATCTTTGCGCTAAACCTTATGCTTTTCTTGTTCATGTCATTTTGTAATGTGATGTTTCTTGACACTAGCATGCCATGTAGACCTTTGTACATCACGCTAGCATCCTGCAATGTTTCAACATTCAAACGACTATTTCTAAGCATGTTTGCCACTTTTCATCTGCTTTTATAAATGGTAACAGCTCGAGATGCCTTGTAACCACCCAAGAATCTTCTTTTGTTTTCTTTTCCTTCCTTAAATGTTATCTTTTCACTTCATTTGCAACTCTCTTCTTCTTCTAGCATCTTTTTGGCATTGGATCTTGCATTTTTCTTTGGTTATCTTGCTTACATCGCTCCATATAGCTTGCTACAGTAGCCCCAATCCCTTAAGCTCTCACAATACTCTTTTGCAACTCTTGCAACTCTTGCAGCTCCATCTCCCTTGCCTTATGCTTGCAAGCATCCAGGGATTCCACATCCCCTATCTATTGCATCTATACTTTGTGATACGGGTTCTCCTCCTCGAATGGGAATTATTTTATCACCTATATTTTGTGATATGGTTTATCCTCAGGTGGGGTTTTATTTTATCACATCACACTTGCATACTCTATTTCTCTTTATCTATTGGATTGTCCGTGGAGGTGGGAACACCAAAATAGGGGTTTGACTGAGGAAAACCCCTATACAACCCTAACACTTTCTCCAGATCTTATGCACATAGGTATTGAAGACATTTATTTGTTGGAGGCTTCATCACTTGTGTGGTTGTAAGCATTTTCCTTTCCTCTCTGTACCATTATCGTTTCTATTTTACTTCATTTCAGTCCTATTATATTCTATTACTTTATTGCATTTTGTAAATTCTTAGTAATCTATTTACTAGTTGTCATTTAGCTATTTTCTATGATGAACTCACTTTCTGGTCTATACGAGATACCAACACACCTCTAGGATACTAGCGCATCATGTTTTCATCCTCAACCCGTGATGTCATCTTTAAACCAAGAGCTCGTTAGTTTGTCCAGAGAATCTTTGTGACCTACTCTTTCTGATTCTAGAACCCTCGCACTGTTCCTTGAGGTAGTTTAGGGCAGTTCACACTATGAGGCTCTCTGAATGAAGAGAACTCGTGAGTAGTGAATCCCCCTTCTCTACATTTTGGTGAACCCGACATGAAGAGAAAAACTAGGAATTTATTTACCCCTACTTGTTGAGGTCATAACTTTTGACTTGGTGCTCAGAATTCAGAACCGTTCACATCATTGGAAAGGTTTCCAAGAGAACTAGTTCAGTCCCTAAAGTACTATGTATTGGGCTATCAAATTTTAGGGACCAACGCAAGTTATGACATCAAATTCCATTCCAAAGACTCCAAAAATGCAAATTACTAGAACCTAAAAAATACCAAAAAGTTTTGAAAATCTGGATTTTCAATTTTTCGCAGTTCTATCACTCCAAAATAAATTTGATGTCTCCTCTTATGAGTTCAATATATAATTTTATTTGAAGTGTTAATGATGTTCCATTTCATGCATGTGATAGTGACTTGGTTTTGCCCGTGTCACTTTGTATCTTTGATCCTTCTCATGAGATTCCTCTTGCTTCGAAGGATATCTTATTGCAAGAAGATGAAATCATTGATACCTTTCTTAATGTTACTCTACCTTCTCTTCATTCTAATGCACTCTCTTTTGGAGATGATGCATTTTTAATGATGAATCTCCTATTCCTTCCAATGCAACCTCTTCTAAAGACATTGCATTAGTGAATGATGAATCTACCCTTCATTCCAATGCACTCTCTTCTAGATATGATGCATTAGTGAATGATAAATCTCTTCTTTATTCCAATACACTCTCTTCTAGAGATGTTGCATTAGCGAATGATGAATCTCCTTCCATATTTGATCCTCCCTAGATCAATGTTGAGAATATGTCTTCAAATAATTATTCCACTAGTTGTGATGAGTCTGTAAATATAATCTATGTCTCTACTACCTCTCAAAGGCCTAAGAGACCTATTATTTATTTGACTCCAGCTAGTCCTTCTCCTAAAATGGTTTATTCTATTAATGGTGTTTCATTTGATAGTGACTCTCCTGACCTTTCTAAGGCTCCATATTGTAGAGTGATAGCCTATGCTTATATGAGAATAGTACAAATAAACAACCAAGCCTTCCTTAAACACCTAAACCTACAACTAAAAGACCTAGTGATTATGATCTTGTCGAGCAACTTTGAGTTACTCTGACTATGATCTCACCATGGGACTTGCTTGAGTTTTCTCCATTTTATCAAGGTATGCTTCAAGAAGCCTTGCAAAAGATCATCTTTCCTTCTTCCACTAGGCTAGTAGATGTTGATCCGTTGATAGCTTATACTTGTGTGGATTCATCAAATATTACATTCTATTCACAAGAACTCCCACCTTAAAAGTACATAAGCAAGAGGACCCTCTAATGATCATAGTTAACATTAGTAATATTGGCATTAGACGTACTCTCATTGATGTTGGTTTGGTGCTCAATTTATGTAGCGTTGATCTATTGCCTAAGATTAATATTGATTCATCTTCTCTTAATGCTTCTTCTATTGTTATTCATGGGTTTGATAATGTTGCTCGACAAGCCCTAGGCACAATAGTCTTGCCTTTGAGGTTGAGTCCCATTACCGTACCCACCCTTGTATATGTTATGTCAGAAAAGTTACCTTATAACCTTCTTCTTGGTAGGTCATGGATTCATGCTATGGGTGCAGTCTCATCTAACTTGCATAAATATATTAAGTTCATTTGTAATAATCAAGTAGTCGCAGTCAAGGTTGGCACTGATGCTATACACTTATGTGAGATGGCAACTGTCAGTCAATTTTTGGTTGTGCCTACTCTTATTCCTTTAGTATCTTCCAATGTGTCGATGTTTACTCCAGCAGTACCTACTACAAAGGATAATCTTGAGATAGATGTCCCTAAGGAAGATCCTTCTGAAGCAAGAAATCTTAAGTCTACTCTTGCCTCTTCTCAAAAGAATGCATGTCTTGGTGATGATTGGGGTTCCTTATACTTTACAAACTCCTTCAGTGGGGAACATAAGGTTGACCCAATCCACTTAGCCCTTCTGATAACATCATCAAAACCTACTATTGAGGATGACCATTCTTCTACATCGTGGGCTAATGTAAACATAAATTGTAATGTTCTTAGTGTCAATCCTCCTTCTGAGGGAGATGATTATGCTTCTACTAAAGAGGATAATATTGGCAGTCCTATTAAAGAGGATGATAGTGATCCCATAGAGGAGTGTGATCCCCATTGCTGGAATAATCCTCTCTATGAAGATCCTCCTCAATATTTTCAAACACGTTATGACCCTAGATTTAAGCCTGTATCTAAATATGGCTATGGGCATAAAGGTTGTGGATGTAATGAACAAGGCATTCAGATCCCTATAGAATGTGCACCTCACAAGGGTAATTTGGGGCTTGGTTGCTTGAATGAGGAATCTAAACAATGTTGGTGTAATTAATTATTAATTACACTTTGCATAAGTTTACTTAGGCTTTATTTAATTCCTAAGTTATAGGTTCTTATCTTTATCTTATTGAGATATCTTATTGTTAAAGATAAGATTAGGTTTATGCATCTTTTCTTTTATAAAGAAAATTATCTCTTGTAATATTTTGTACTTTGAATATATCAATTTGCACATCTTTTGAAAATCTCTGCTTTTTCATTTTTTCTCTTATGTGGAAGGTGATTTTTCTAGTTTGCAATCAGATCTTGGTTTCTAACATGGTATCAAAGCCTCGATTTATAGCCCCTTCTCAGCTTTTTCAGAGGAATATAGTGTAGAGATCATTTGAGGTCCCTCAAGGGTTTCATTCCTTGAGCATCTTTATGCAACATCTTGGATCAGATCAAGGTTTTCTGTTGGATTCAGAGCACTGGAAAAAGTCATAAATGGATTTTATTTTATTCATTTTCATCACTGTTTTCCAGATCTGTGAGGGTTTCAAGCTCGGTGATATTTTTGATAGATCTGGGGGTTGCCTGATTTTCAGAGCACTTGGGGCCCAAATGGACCTTGTTGTTGGATTCATAATGCCCAAAAACCCCTATTTTGATATAAAATTTATCTGATTTGGACACTATCATTTGAAGAGGCAAAAAAAATTTACATGAGGGTCGTACGGCCCCTAGGCACACTCTACGAGGCACATAAATTGATTAAAATTCAAAAAAATACTTTAAAAAAAATTAGTGAAACCCGGCACTTCCAGTTCAAATCTACAGCGCCGCTCGATGACCACTATTGGACCACCACCACTAGTCTGCTGGTCCTCTGTTCAACCCCCGAGGGCTTACTTTGTTGAGCACTCGGTCCTATCAATGCCCAGGAGCTGAGTTCTCATCCCCCCACCGGATCTCAAGCCCCAGCCCCAGTCATATCAGCGACTGAGGGCTTCGGCCCAGCTCCCTACACACCAGCCCCTAGTCCTACATGCAACTAGGGGAAAAATTTGTTGCACTTATGGGGGGGTGTTGGTGTAATTAATTATTAATTACACTTTACATAAGTTTACTTAGGCTTTATTTAATTCCTAAGTTATAGGTTCTTATCTTTATCTTATTGAGCTATCTTGTTGCTCAAGATAATATTAGGTTTATGCATCTTTGCTTTTATAAAGCAAATTATCTCTTGTAATATTTTGTACTTCGAATATATCAATTTGCACATCTTTTGCAAATCTCTGCTTTTTCATTTTTCTCTTCTGTGGAAGGTGATTTTTCTTGTTTGCAATCAGATCTTGGTTTCTAACAAATAGAAACCGCAATTGAACTATTGACATGATGTCCACTCAACCTCATTCTCATAGATTGATCCATCCTTCTTTGTCTTCTATCTTTGTGTCTTCTTCTCATGAGCAGTCAAGTCTTTCTCCACAAGAGTGTTACTTCCTGCTCCTCATTCTTTGTCTGAGAAAGATCATATTTTTTTGAGGCTTCTCAAAGCCCACTTGATTACTCTTCCTTCTCCTACACATAAGAAATTTCATAAGCATGATAAAGAAAAACGTTCTTTTTGTGCATACCATCGAGTGCTTGGCCATTCCACTAGTGAATGTAAGGCCTTGAAGGATAAAATGCAACTTCATGATTCAGGTGCCACCACTCATTCATTTTTTGATGCACCTGCTTCTTCTTCAAATGACAAGTGATCGAGGTCTACCTCTATCCTGCATGTTCCAAGTATCTTGCATGGTTCTCCTCCCATGTATGTTGGGGGTAGTGATAACTTGTTTTGGAGATGTGTGTCCTTCTTAAGGACCACCTCTCTTCTCTATGTATATCAAATAGAGAATTTATTGAGTGAATCCTTTTTTTCTCTTGAAGGGTTCCCAAGGGACCCCCTTTGAAATCATTTATCTTGAGTGAAATAATTTACGTCTGGCTTAGGGCTAGCCTAACTAGACCTCACTTTTGAAATAGTGCATCCCTTGAGTGGATCCCTCTTCTTTTGAAGGGTTCCTGAGGGACCCCTTTGAAAGCCTTCTAGCTTGTTGATGGTTTGTGTGACTATTTGCATGACTGCCTATGTGGTCTCTCTTTTTTTAGACATGCTTTATTTGCAGATAAACATGTCGCTTTGCAGTTGTGCCTGTAAAACTACTTTCCAATTTGACTTTGTGAAGTCCCCTTCTTTGGGTTTCCTCCTTAAAAGAGATCTTGGGGGATTCCTCCTTGCAAGTATGTGGCCCTGTAAGGAACATTTTTCCTCTAGGTTTCCTTCATGTGAGAGATCTTGGCGGTTTCCTCCTTGTAGGTCTGTGGACTTGTAAGGCACTTACTTTATTGGGTTTCCTTCATGTAAGAGATCTTGGGGGATGTCTATTTGTAGGTCTGTGGGCCTGTAAGGTGCTTACTTCTTAAGGATTCCCTCATGAGAGAGAACTTGGGGGTAGCCTCCTTGTAGGTCTTTGGGCCTGTGAGATGCTCTTCATCTTGCAATATTTGTCCATCGTTGGTCTATGGGCCTTCAGTGTACTTTGTTCAACTTTGTAGTTCTGCGGAGCTATGGGGTATTTTGTTTGAACCTCCTCAGGAAAGAGTACCTATGGAGCCATCTCTCTTGGAATTTTCATTCCCTTCTAATTCTATTCTCTCTTTCTTCTCAAATTGTGTATACCGGATCAAAGATCTACATCTTCTTCATCCTAAGTATATGCTTATTTCTCTCTTCGACATTGATTGCTTCCTTATCTTTTGAGTGCATTCTTCTCATAAAGAAATCAACCCTTACATTCTTCTCACATTTTAATAATTCTTCTATGTGTTATTTCTTAATTTGGGGATAACGCATAGTATTGAGACAACCTTTTACACAAAGGTCTCTTTCACTTTGCTAACTCAAATCCTTTAGTTGATTTTTATGTTCTAACATTGTTGTCTGGTGCAAGGTTTTCTTTTCTAATGCATTTGTTTTGCAGGTCTTCATCCTAGGGGCATGCTTCCTTGGTTTGAAGAGTTATTTTCTTCCTCTATAGTATCCTTTTGGCATCATAATATTATTTATGTTTAGTAGATTTCCTTTAGCATGCATATTAGTGTAGATTCATATGCCCGCTAAAGTGGGGGAAAAATTTAATGTGGTAAAATTGCACCCCTTGCAATTTCACACACATTCTTGCATCCACTTTAGTGTCCACTCCCCTAGAATTTGTGTAGGCTCATTTTAGCCCTTGCAGCAGCCTTTTTCCTTTCTTAGGATGCTTTGGACCCCTTTTTAGCAACTATCTTCATGCACCATATTTGCATTAAACCTTATATTTTTCCTGTTCTTGTCATTTTGTAGCATAATGTGTCTGGACACTAGCAAACCATGTAGATTCCTACACACTGTACTAGCATCCTGCAACATTTCAAAGTTCAAAAAACTATTTTCAAGCATGTTTTCCACTTGTCATTTGCTTTTGTTGGTGGTAACGACTCAAGATTCCTTGTAACCACTCGAGAAGCTTATTTTGGCTTCTTTTCCTTCCTTAAATGCTATCTTTTCATTTCATTTGCAACTCTCTTTTACTTCTAGCTTGTTTCTAGCCTTGGCTCTTGCATTTTTCTTTGGTTATCTTGCTTACATAGCTACATACAGCTTGCTATAGCAGCCCCAAGCTCTTAAGCTCTCACATTACTCTTTTACAACTCTCTTAGCTCTTGCAGCTCCATCTCCCTTTCCTTATGCTTGTGAGCATCATGGGATTCCACATCCCCTGTCTATTGCGTCTATACTTTTTGATACGGGTTCTCCTTCTCTAGTGGAGATTACTTTTATCACCTATATTTTGTGATACGAGTTCTCCTCCTCGAGTGGGGTTTTCTTTTATCACAATGCACTTGTATAATCTATTTCTCTTTATCTATTTGGCTATCCATGGAGGTGGGAACACCAAAATGAGGGTTTGATTGGGGAAAACCCCTATGCAACCCCAACACTTTCTCTAGATCTTACACACGTAGCTATTGAAGACATTTATTTATTGGAGGCTTCATCACTTGCATGGTTGTAAGCATTTTCCTTTCCTCTCTTTACCTTTATCATTTATACTTTACTTCATTTTAGTCCTATTATACTCTGTTACTTTATCACATTTTGTAAATTCTTAGTAATTTGTTTGCTAGCAGTCATTTAGCTATTTTCTATGATAAACTTGCTTTCTGGTCTGTACGAGACACAAACACACTGTGTTTTCATCCTCAACCCGCACTTCATCCTTAAACTGAGAGCTTGTCAATTTTTCCAAAGAATCTTTGTGACTTGCTCTTTCTGATCCTAGAACTCTTGCACTATTCCTTGAGGTATTTTAGGGAAATTTTCCCTATGAGGGTCTCTAAATGAAGACAACTCATGAGTAGTGAATCCCCCTTCTCTACAATAACCAAAAAAAATTGTATCTCTATCTAAAACTATACTCTTTGATAGACCATGTAGTCTCACCACCTCTCTGAAAAACAACTCTGCAATATGAACATCACCGGTCTTATGACATGGAATGAAATGTGACATCTTTAAAAATATATCCACCAACACAAATATGGAATGATTCCCTCTTTGTGTCCATAGCAAGCCAAGAACAAAATCCATGCTAATATCCTCCCATGGCCTCTCACATATAGGAAATGGTTGATACAATCCAATATTCTGACTTGTTCCTTTCACCATTTAACATACTATGTAACTTTGTGCAAAATTCTTCACATCTTGTTGTAATTGTAGCCAGTAATAATTCTCACTAATAAGAGCAATGGTATTATCTTGACTAAGATGTCCAGCCAATCCTCCACTATGTTTTCCCTTGATTAGATTCTCTCTCATAGAACTCCTAGTAATGCACAATTGACTTCCTCTAAACAACATCCCATCTTGGATTAATAAATCCAACCATATTTTCCTATCCACTATAATAGGTTCCAAACAAGCCTTCCAAGATTCTACAAAGTTTGGATCTTCAGGATACAAATTCTTGAGTTCATTGAACCCAACAACCTCTATATTCATCTCTATCAAAAAAAATCCTTCTATTGAAGGCATCTACAACTTTGTTTCACCTCACACTTCTATGCTTCAAAAACAAAAGTATAACTCTGCAAAAACTTAACCCATTTTAAGTGCCTTTGATTCAACTTTCCTTAATTATTAAGATATTGCAAATCCTGGTGATCAGTATATAAAACAAATTATTTTGGCAACAAATAGTGTCTCCATTTGTTCAAAGCCTGAACTATAGTATAAAATTCTTGATCATAGACAAAATATGTCTTCTTACCATCATTCAACTTATCACTAAAATAGGTAAAAGGCTTACCTTCTTGACTCAAAACAACTCCTACAACAATGCCACTAGCATCACAATCTACCTAAAAGACCTTATTGAAATTTAGAATTGCCAAAATAGGTTGCTCTATGACTTTCTTCTTCAACATGTCAAAAAATTTTGCTGCTCCTATATTCCTTTTAAAATCCTTTCTATCCCCTCTCATTGCTTCAGTTAGAGGTGCACATATACTATTGAAATTCTTCATAAACTTTTTGTAAAAGCTTTCTAGACCATGAAATTATCTTATCTTTGTAACACTCCTCGGGGTAGGCTATTCAATGATAGCTATCACATTCTTTAGATCCATTTTAAGACCCTTTGCTGAGACAACAAATCCCAAATACACCAACTCTCTCTTCATGAAACTACATTTCTTCAAATTAATCAACAGCTTCTCCTCCCTTAGATTTTCAAAAACTCTTCAGATATGCATCAAGTGCTCCTCCAATGTCTTACTAAAAATCAAAATATCATCCAAATAAACTAACAAATTTTCCTAAAAATTCTTTCAATACCTCATTCATAAGTCGCATAAATGTGCTCAGTGCATTGGTTAGCCCAAAAGGCATGACTAACCACTCGTACAAGCTCTCCTTGTTTTTTAAGGTTGTCTTCAATTCATATCCTCTAATCTAGATTTGGTGATAACTGCTCTTCAAATCTATCTTCGTGAAGTACTCAAATCCACTCAAACAATCCATCATGTCATTCATCCACAGCAAAGGAAATCTATACTTGATAGTAATCTTGTTGATAGCTCGAGAGTTTGTACAAATCCTCCATTATCCATCCTTCTTCGGTGCTAATACAACAAGTGTTGCATATTGACTCAAACTCTCTCAAATCAAACCCTTCTATAACAACTCTTACACTTGTTTGTTCAACTCTTCACTCTCTACTAGAGTCATATGATGAGATGCCTTATTCAGAAAACCGGCTCGAGGAATCAGGTCCATCTGATGACTAATCTTTCTTACTAGAGGTAAACCTTCAAGTACATTATCAGAAACAATATCTTGAAACTCATTCAACATATCTAAAACCTCTCCAGTTACCTCATTAGTATCTTCTTTATCAACTCTAGTGATTAATGTAAAACACATATGCTCATGCCTCATACCTTCTAGGAACCTTCTTCCATCAACCAAACAAATTCTTGCATTACTGCATACCTTTTCTTTTGCCTCTTTCAAGGGCTTTAGCTTATGACGAACTCCATCCTTTGTCAAAGAATAGGTGTTGGAATTTCCATCAAGTATTTCTCGCCAATCAAACTACCACAATCTTCCTAACAACATATGACAAACGTCCATAGGAATAATATCACATAATACCTCATCATGGTAATTTCCAATCTTGAACTTTACAAGACATTGTTCATTTACCAAAGCTTCATGGTCCTTCTATAACCAAGCAATCTAGTATGGATTCAGATGCCTTCTCTCCAACCACAACTTACTAACCATCTCTTCTAAAACAAGGTTATCAGTACTACCTCCATCAATAATAACATTGCAAACTTTACCTTCACACTTACATATGGTGTAAAAAAAAAAATTCCTTTGAGTTGGTTCCTTCTCCTCATTCAACAACATTCTTCTAGTAAAAAGAACCTTTCATCTTTCTCCATCCTCTAAATGTAAAGACTTGGCATCTTCATTTACATGTGCAACTTGTGCATTACCCTTAGGTCTTCTATTTGTGCTTCCTTGATGTTGAGGACACTCATAGGCTCTATGTCCTTCTCCACATTCAAAACAAGTTCCATGAAAGCCTCCTCTTCCTAGTCCTCATCTAGATCTTCCTCTTCCTCTTTTTTCTCCATCATTTTGATCACAAGGATTATATGAGTTATCTTCGTTCTAGTTCTGGCTGCTACTAGATCCTTCACCCTTCTTTTGATCATCATTTTGACCTCTATATGACTTTTCACTAGTCTTTTCACCACGACCCCCACATCTTTTCTTGCTTTCAAACTTCTATTCAACTTTTCTTCTACCTTCAAAGAAAAATGATACACATCTTCAATGGTATACATTCTTACCATACCCAAATCTTCTTGAATACTCGGCTTCAACCCATTTATGTAATGGAAAACTTTCTCCTTATTGGCCTTTGAATGGCCTATTTTGATCAAGACACGATAGAATTCTTTTGTATATTCCTTGACAGTTTTTCCTACTTGTTTCAACCCTTGCATCTTCTTCAACAAATCTAGCTCATAATCCATAGGAATGAACTGTCTTTTTACCATATGATCCCATTTTATTATTTTCTCTTTTCCTCTTCAATTTCTTTCTATTTGTACCTCTTTCCACCAAATATTTGCATGACCCTTTAGCTTGGTCTTTCCAAAGTTGACCCTCTTAGGATCTTCCACCCCCTCACACTCAAAGTACTTCTCCATATCATTGATCCAATCAATCAACTCTTTTGGGTTAAGATTCCCAAAAAATGTAGAAACATCAATCTTTGGCCCTTTCCCAATCTTAGAGATGGCCTTAAATAATCTAACTTGCTCTAGATCTACTGCATCTTGTTCTTCTTCGAACTGTTCCTCATTTTTAGCTTCATCTTCACTTTCATCTCCTCTTCCTGGCTCAAACCCTTGACATAGCTCCTCTTGCAATGCTTGGACTTGTCTTTGCAAGGCTCTAAAACCCTCTTCTAGTACAAAAACATTCCTTCCACCATCATGGTTTCTTCGTGGAGGCATTTTGATCACTTTTCTTAAGAACCCACAACCACAAATCTTAGTGAAAACTACCTCACATTCGATAATTTGTTTACACACTTAGGAAAAATTGCTCTGATACCACTTGATGAAGGCCAAACCACCCTAACCTTCACAAAGCACAACAATAGATACCAACACAGAAGATGCAAGAAAAAAATAACTCATTTTCAATTATTTTCATAAAATAAAATTACAGATTCATAACTTACATGCTATAGCCTCATGGGCTTGATTCATTACAACGCAAACTCTGAAAAAAAAAATATATTATTCAGAGCCACAATCTGCACTAATGGAGCCACCTTCTACAACCCCAACTTAACCCTTTTTATTTTACCTAATAACTACCCTAGAATGTTCTAGAACTTTCCCTTTTGTTTTGGTGCCAAAAGTCTCGCCGTTTGATTTTTGGCCTAAGAAGAAATTTTAATGAAATTCACTTTTTAGTGAGAAAATTTCATGGGGGAATAAATTTTGATCCAAGTGTCTAATTTGCTATTATAACATATCGTTGGAAAGCTCTTGAAGAGATCTACATTGCCCAATAATCAAAGATCGGTTTGTCAACTTTTCAAGTTGTTTTAGGGCCTCTAGAGTTCTCATATCTAAATTTGAAACTACATTGGAGAAATTTCTCAGGACGAAAACTTTAATATCTCCCAAACCGTACACAGTATTGAGATGATTCTTTTGAGACCAATTTTTTTTTTCCAATTCTACTCCTTGGGGTAAATTTTTAGGTCCATACGAGCCCATTTAGGCTGACTTACTAAGAATAGTTAGTGACTGTTTTTTGTATTTTTGACTTTTGACTATCTTAAACCCCTTAAGTTTCATCATGGAACTCAAAACAACTAAATAAAATAAGAAGAAACATTGTTTTGGGTGATGCAAGATTTCCCCTACACCATTGGATACTCATGCATCAATCTTCATGGTACTTGCTCCTTTGGATCAATTTTAGTCATAGTTCAACATCAACATCAAGATACACATAGCTTTTAGGTTCTTTCATCATATCTTTCCCTCCTATTGGGGTATTTCTTATGTATATATGTGATGGATGGTGTACTTGGGGGTTCTTATGGAGTCCTCCATCTTTCATCACATGGATACATTCTCCATTTCTTTTGCATTGCATATGTACATGGGTACTTAACATGGCCTTGTAGCTGGGACCCATTCATGCTTTCATGGACCCATCCTTACATTATTTGCATGTTTCTAATTCTCCCTAAGTTGCACTTAAGGGGGTGTTGGTGTAATTAAATATTTAATTACACTTTATTAAGTTTACTTAGGTTCTAATTAGGTTTTACCTTCGGGATTTTGCATATTTTTTTATAAAAGAAAGTCATCTCATGTAATTCATGATTCCCAATAATATTATTTGCATGTCTTTATGCAAGTTGCTCTTTGCATGTTTATTTTTTCTCCTTGTAGAAGGATAATTCAGGTTTTGCAAGTGATCTAGTTTTATGGAGTTTATTGGAAACTTTAGCAAATTTGAGATTGAGTATGTAGATAGAAAAGCAATCAAAGGATAGGTAGTTGCAGATCATCTTGCAGAAGATCCATTGCTCAAAAACCATCCTTTATTAACAAAATTATCAAATGAAAAACATTCTAGCGACAAAAGAAAGCACATGGTGGAACTTGTATTTTGAGGGACCTTCACACAACTTGGCTTAGAGGTTGGATTATTGTTTGTCACACCTTAGGGAGACTGTATTCCCAAATCTTATCACATTTAATTTCCTTGCACAAATAATATTATAGAATATGAGGCAATAATTATGGGACTAGAACTTGTTATTCAATGAAAGATCACAAAATTACAAGTCTATTTGGAAATAATTCTATTGCACCACCCAACTGAAATTTGCATATCTTTATGAACCTCATGCGAAATCATAATATCTCTTTTGTGAAAGCTAGTGATACCAAGAATGATGTGATGGATGTTGACAAACTTCAAGATATAAATAATGACAATATGAGCGACTTACAAGATATGGTCAGCTTCATTGATGGTCAACCTCATAAGGTCCAAACCAAATTATCTTTGAACATTGCTTTCTCACAAAATGGCATAATCAAACATGCTCTTGATGGTCCTCATTACATTGTTGGAAGAATCAATGAAAAGCCTACTAATGGGATATTAATTGATCTGATGTGTGTAGAGAATGTGATCACTGAGGAGTTCTTATTTATGCATGAAATTTATCAAGATTCTTATGAACAAACAAAACCATGGATAAAAATACATAATGGTTTTTCTTACCCTATGATAGGTTCAATCACTCTTCCTTTAAAAGTTGGACTGAAATAATTGAATGTCTCATTCTGCATCATCCTATTGTTGGACCAATTCTATGTGAAGATTGGTTATTCATGGCTATTCTCCATGGATTTCTTCCCATCGATAGTGCATAAATGCTTAAAATTTCTATTTGGCAATGGCAACTTTATTTTGCATCATATTGGTTTTAATCTTGTGTCTTCCCATGGGAATATCTCATAGGATTTATTTTGGCCCAAATCTATTAAGCCTCATGAGGAATTCTTTTTCAAATCTTATCAAAATTTTAAGGCAAAGTGCATAGTAGAATTATCTCTTAGTAACATACGTCAACCCATGATTGAGCCTCCTATTATTGATGAAGCTATGATTGAACCAAAAGCCCTTCCAAGTAACCAAGACCAATCCATAAAAAATCCTCCACCTATTTCCTATAAAAGACCAAGATATAACCATATAAGTCCTATTGTGCCTCCCAAAATTAAACAAGTTTATAAAGCTAAAGAGAAATTTGTTGAACAACCTCTAATGGCTCCTTTAATTCCTCCCTTGCGAGGAAGAAAAGAAACCAATGGTTGTGTTACCCATTTTTTGCCTATGGGTTCAATCAGGCAGGGTAACCCATGTTTTCAAAGGTTCTTGAAGACCATATGGAGGAACACTTGCATCAAGATCACTTTTTCTAACTTGTTTGCTTATTGTGTAGGTGCAAGGGAAAATGATGTTTTAATTCAGCACATGTATTAAATGTGGCTCCCAAGAGGGTTGAGCCCAGCGTGCAGGTCTTCAGCTTGGGGGTGGGTCTCTTTTTTATGTTTTACCTTGTCTTTTCCCTCTTTCCTTTTTCTTTCTTCTTGCTTTTTTCCTTGTGCTGTTGGGGGCAGAACCAGGTTGGGATCCAAACTTGGAACTTTTCCCAGGTTCCAGTTTCTATTTTTTTATTCGGTTCCAACCTTGGTTCCGCTGGGTTCTTTTTGTCGGGCCCCTTTTTCTTTGTTTCTATCAGAGGCGGAGTCAGACCAAAACCAAACATTGGAACTTTAGCAAAGTTCCAATTTCCATTTTCATTCCAGTTCTGATTTTGGTTCTGTGCTAGTGTGCTTCTTGTTTTCTTCTTTGACCTTGCGTTTGACATGGGGTAGTTGTTTTCCTTTCTTTTTCTTCCTTGTCCTTTTTCTCTCTTCCTTATTTTGCTGGGGGTGGGATCAGAATGGATTCCAAACTTGAAACTTGGAGAAAGTTTTAGGTCCAGATTTAGTTTCAGTTCTGATTCCACTCACTCTCTGTTTTTGCCCCCGCTCCGGCTGGGTCCTGATTCTGCCTCTTGGGTTTTGTCTCATGCGTCTTTTGGGTTCTGGTTCCAACCCCAATCCCAGTTCCACCAGCCTTTTTCCTTTCTTCCTTGTTTTTTCGTTGGGGGTTGCTTTTTCCCATTCACCTTCTTCCTTTTCATCCTTTCCTTCGCCTTCTTTTGAGTTTTGTCGAGGGCGGGATCGGGTCGGAATCGGAACCTGAAACTTAAAGAAAGTTTTAGGGATGGATTTGGTCCCTGTCCCGGTCCTGCCGGGATTCATCTGTCTTCTCTTCCACCCCCTTTCTCCCTCGGTCTCAGTTCTGGTTTCGTCTTGGCCCCGCCCCCGCTAGTTTTGAAGAATCTCAGTGCAAAGGAGTACCTTCACCAGGAGATGAGGACATCGACATGAGGTCTCGCCGACCTGATAGAGTCTTTCCAATGGCTTTTTGGAGGCTCGCTATGACTCTGGTTGCTCGCCATAAGGTCTTGCCGACTATCAGGTGTCTTGCCAAGTGAAAATGTCATTGCTATGACTCTATCCACCTGCTATCACTTCTCCCCGACATCCAAGGTCTCACCGATGTACGATCCTTCTGAAGCAACCTTTGACCACCTTGGAATCCACCTGGCACAAACTCAACCAATCAGAAGGTGCTAGGGAAAATCGCAAGCAGTTTGACAATTCGGCTCCCCTCTGCGAATGAAATCAATGGAGCATATTGACATCGCTCTACTCTGAGATCGAGGGTGATCAGTCAGTAATGGCGCTAAATCTAGTGGATAGATCTAATACCACTTCTCGAAGGGGAGGTAGCCATGAGTCACGATAGTAGCTGGAGATGATGGCTAGAGGAGCAAAGAGGCATTAATGGCATGTCGCAGAGCATTCAAGACGACTCTGACAAAATCTTAATGGTGGACTTGAAGGCTGCAAGCTAATAACGACAATTGTAAAAGATCTAAAGGCCATGCCCATGGAACAAGTTTCCACCAACATAAGTAGGGTATGCACATTTAATGCTCCATTGACTTCGTTCCAAGGCACTTCTAGGGCCAAGACATTCAAGCGTTGACTCATTTTGAAACCCTAATGCAGGGGGCCGACACTCTTTTATATATATGGCTTTGTTTCCTTTTTTGTGAGTTAGTTCTTGGTTACAAGATTGCTAGAAGAGCATTATTCAAACTTTGTAACTCATTTTATTTTTGACAAATACTACAGATCTGTAACATAGACACTCCTTATTTTCTCAATAGAAAGTTATTTCCCTCACAGATTTTCTTTGTTGTTTAGTAGCTGGTTGTGAGTTGCATGATTAAATTTTGTATGATCCTTTATTTGATCAGATTCCTTCAGTGCTAAATGAAAAGGATACTATGTCACAAATTTATTTTATGTTAGTGTTCTCTTTCTATTGCACATATATCTGTGAGAACATCTTGTTTTCCTTGTGTTAAGCATTAGAACAGTCAGAACCTTGCATAGTCTCATTTTTGTAAACATAAATCTCTGTATTGTGAGATTGTTTAGTTCTATTGAGATTTTCTGTGAGTCTTCTACAGTATTGTCATATTTTGATCTTTGGTGTATCACCCATTAGTGATAGGTTTTGGATTCAAGTACATATTTCTTACTCTTTTCCTTTTATCATTCTTCAGTTTTTTCTCAAAGTATCTTAAGGGGAACCAGCCCATAATCTGGAGGTCCACTTCATTCCCAGGTCACCCACAACCTCGAAGTGTTCCATGTGTCGATAGGTTGCTATAGTTGATAGCTTTAGCAAGGGTGCAAACTTTATTCGGCAATAGGTCGATAAACCCACTCCTACATAATCACAACTTGAAAATCATGCAATAATAAATAGAAATTCTAAAGAGCATAGGCATAGATGTTGCACTCTTTCTCATTAGTTAGAAGAAAAGAACAAAACAAAAAATCAATATCAAATATCAATTGAAACAAAGCATGATGATTCTCCACCTTCGCAACAACAATAACATGAAACTTCAATGAACATCATCATTAGGCCTCTTGTTATGATTAACTTGGATGATGATGATGAGATTTCTAAGATTTATGAGGAAGTGCATAATGAGCTAAATTCATTATTTTCCTCTTCTATAAGCTTAGATGATAATAATCATGATGACCCTCCTAAAAAGAGTGACTTACCACATGTCGAACCTGGTGATGCTCCTAGTACAACACTTGGCATTGTCCCTTTAGCTATTTGACCACCTTCCACATATGATAAACAATATTGGGATGTGAATAGCCTACTATAGGTTGACTCGCATGTGCCATACTATTCTTTTCTTTGTTTTATTTTCATGTTCTTTGTGATTGCATGTGTGTAATATGATCCCCCATATAGTGTTGCTTGGAATATCTTTTTATGTTTGTGAGCTTACTATGGATGACCCTTGTCACTTTGTTGATTCAAGGATACAAAGGAAGTGAACCTGTCATGACATTCTTCTATTTGTATCTTCATTCTTCTATATGTTGTACACTTTTATCCTTTTCTTTTGTCTTATGTTTTCCTTTTGGGGATGACACAAGGCATTGAGATATTTAGGTCTCTTCCATGTTGACCCAAAAGATTTTTTTCACTCTCTATGTGTCATTCTTCCCTTTTGATTATTGTTCCATGATTCATTGGGGGAATGATGATGAATCTGAGCTTGTTTATATCACTATAGGAAAGATATATGTTGACCCAAAATCCATGGATTCCGTATGTGTTATCTTAGGACTGCATATGGGGAAACCTCCTTTCCATGACATAACTCTATCATGGAAACATGTTTTACATAGGGATTTACAAATAAAGCTCTCATGTATTGGCATTTATTGTGTTCCACTTTAAAGTAATTTCTCACAGCATGGTGTTTAACAATTTCTTTAAAGTGAGGGCATGTGTGTCCTCACTCATTGTTTCCTTCAAAGTGTGGTCTTCTTACTTCACATGATGCATCTTATTGATGGTGACATTGGGTTTGATGTACTTCAAGCGTGTGACCTTTTTTGGCATATGGCATTCCTTTTAGTGGTAATGCTATGACTTGCATTCCCTAAGTTATGAATCTTTTATCCTCAACTAGTCCTCTCTTGGTGACATTGAGCATTATGTTCCCTAAGGTGAGATCTTTCATCAACTAAGAAATTCCCCTTTGACTTTCCTATCCTATTGTATTCAAAAAAAATTCATGGCCACCAAGCATAACACAACTTACTTGCTAGTGGAGCCTTTTGTTTTTATGAGTGTCTAGCATAATGTAGCTTGCTAGCCTTGTGGAATCTTTTTTTTTTGTGGCACCTTATCAAAGTTATTATGGAGTATAAATTTTGGTATGGTTGACGTATGGGAGCCTGTAGACCTGGCGTGAGTTTCCCATCAGCCACATTTTTGGGGCTCGCCTAGTGGACACCAAGTTTCACTAGCCCTCGTGAGTATGTTTTTTTGCATAGTGGACAACAGGTTTCACTTGTGAACATTTTTTATGGAAAACAGTACAATTGTGGCTAGTCCATCCTTTCTTTTCTTCTTTATTTTTGCATAAATTTTGACATTGCATGGTTTTGCATCTTGTGTTGTTGTTGCAAGCATGTGTCCCTTTGTTCTTATGTTGGTTTTCCATGGGATCTTGATCCTAGGGGCTTGATCATCCTTCTTGATCTTTTACATCCTATCCTATCAAAAATTTTGCACTTGGACCTCTCTTGAATTATTTGTCTACTTTAGTGTGAGTTTGAGCATAGGGATCATCCTCTCACTAAAGTGGGGGCTAAATCTAGTGTCAGAAAATGTACTTTACATTTTCACACTATGTTTGCATCCCCTTAATTAATTGGACCTTAATTAAGCCTCTAATTGACCTAATTATGTATTTAAAAGCCTAATTAATCTTTTTTTCTGAAAGGGGGCCCTGTATTAAACAATTGAAAACATCAAATTATACATCTTGGAAAATGTGTCCTAGGTTTAGGTCCTAGGACACATTTTCCCAAGGGCGAATGGGTCCTCCTGAAGTTTAGGATCTCATTTTTTAATATGTTTTTGGTGGTATTTTCATTATCTAAATTCAAATTTCAATTGTCATATTTTGATGTTTAATTGTTAGGAAATTAGAAAATTACCTATAAATACAAGGTCTTTTTATCATTTCAAATCCTATAATTTTTAAGAGATCAATCCTAAGAGAAAATATTATTGTCAAGAGCATTCAAGAGGAGATTTATCAATCCTCTACATCAGCAATAAAGATCAAGATCATCATTTCAAAATTATTTGCATTCAAGCATGTTTTTGGAGCTAACATTGTGATGTAGGTTTCAAGCATTCAAGTATCAAATCAAGTGTCAAATAAAGCATCCAATCAATCCATTTCATGCAAGATCCAATCCTTAGAGAGATGTGTTAGACTTTAGTCCTTTAAGGGAAACCATTAAATGGTTTGCTGAGTTGCAACAAGCTAATGTTCATTCATCATTCCCTCCTTTCATTATTACTTCATTTCAAGGTTTAATTACCAAACTAGGGTTTGACCAAAGCAAACCCTTACACCAAAAACAAACATTTTTTCTCCTTTTATGTGTTTGCAGATTTTTAGGTGGAGTAAAATTGGATCAAAAGCGCAATTTTGTAAAGTTTTCAAGACACAAAATCTTACTTGCATAATTTATTTATGAATTTTCAATAGTGAGATCCAGAGAAATCATGAGTGTGGATCTAGGAGCAGAGGAGTGCGAAATCAAATTTTGGAACCTTGTAACAAGATCCATTCGCCTTAGGGAAAAACTACCCCAGGAGGACACTCAATAATAGCTTTTGGTGACTAGTGCACATTAACTTGCCCTTCTTAGATCTGCTAGAAGTCTATTGTTTTTTATTGTGTTATACTTTAAATTGATGATTCAAGTTTCACATTTCATACTTGAGTTCATTTAGTATTTTTGTTGTTCTCCCAAAAGTGCATTTTAGGCATATCTACCTCGTATTTTCATAAGGAAAAACAACAAAATATCTCCAATAGGGTTGAATTGAACCTAAGGGTTGAAATTCAATCTTTCCTTTGGTTATCTCTTTTTCCTAATAAAAAAGGGAATATATAGGTGCATCATATATCCAATCATCTCATTTGATCTTACCTATTTTCCTTCATTTCAATCATATAGACAATAGATAATCATCAAGACATAGAAGGTTGCTCCTGGTAAGGGTAAACAAGTATGATATAATGTGTAGGTACATAGGATATTAGCGTCAAGGTGCATTTGCTTTTTTTGAAAAAGATGAATCATTTGCAATAACCATATTATTTTATGTCTTCATTTTATTCTAGATATTTTTAAGATTTTTCTCTAAGATAGGGTTATCATGTGATTCTATTTATTCAATGTTAGTTGTAAATTTCATATTTAGGTTTTGTCCAAGTTGATCAACAATAGGAGTACCTAGTGCTTGGGAATGACCAGTTGATAGTTAGACTTTCACTGTAACATTTCAACTTTACTTATGTAGAAAATCAAATCATATTTAAAAAATTTTATTTATAATGTTGTGCTCTAAAAATTCCATTCTATTAGTGCCCTTACCCTACTGTATAACATTCAACAAAGTGTAAGTTTAAATGGTATCATATCTAAAATCTACAAATCAAAACATAATCTTCAGCAAGTAAGTCATTTAAGCTTTCATTTACAAAAACTAGTTAGAATTTGTAAAACTTCGATTTGAACATCTTATTGTCATTCACAAAAGAAATTCCATTAACTACTAGTTCTTCCAAAGCCTTCACCACTCTCCATACTCTCTGACTAGCTCAAAGATCATGTTTCACACCCCTGCATGCCAAAACATTTTGGGCTACATTGCACTAGTGATTTCTCTTAAGAGACCAAAGTGCGAAAGGGTGGAAAAGTTTGATGAGTTGTTACTCAAAAAACATGGCACTTAGAAACATTTTTTCTAAAGGTATAAGGTCACATAGGGTCCCTCTATAATAACCTCTCTCATTTTTCATACCTTCAATCCATTTTCCCATGGTGATGAGTTTTCATTAGATGGAAAAAGTGTCAGATACATGTAGCGTAAAGTTGCAAGTTGATGTAATTTTCATTATGTTCATTGTGTGACCAAACTGATAGTTCTAACACATTTGGATGTGTGGTTTCATGTTAAGCAAGGTCATATTCACACTCTTGCATGCTAGAATGTTTTAGGGTACACTGTACCTGCAATTTCTCTCAAGAGACCAAAGTGGGAAAGGTAGAAAACTTTTACAAGCTATTACTTAGAAATAATGGCACTTAGAAACATTATTTCTAAAGTTACAAGGTCATGTAGGGTCCCTCTACAACAACCTCTCTCATTTTTTCATACCTTCAAACCATTTTCCCATGGTGACAAGTTTTTAGTCAATGTAAAAAGTGTCAAATGCGTGTAGTGTGAAGTTGTAAGGTGGAGTAATTTTTGTTTTGTTCATTGTGCAACCAAACTAACACTTCCAACATCTATGTATGGGTGGGTTTATGCTAGGAAAGGTCCTTTTTCACACCCCTGCATGCTAGAACATTCTGGGCTACATTGTACCGATGATTTCTCTTAAGAGACCAAAGTGGGAAAGAGAAGAAAAATTTCATGAGTTGTTACTCAAAAACCGTGGCACTTAGGAACATTATGTCTAAAGGTACAAGATCATGTAGGGTCCCTCTACAATAACCTCTCTTAGTTTTTAATAGCTCCAATTCATTTGTTTGTGGTGACAAGTTTTCATTTAATGGAAAAAGTGTCAAATGGATGCAATGTAAAGTTGCAAGGTGTACTTTTTATTTTGCTCATCATGTGACCAAATTGATAGTTCCAAAACATCTATGTGGGTAGTTTTATGCTAAGAAAGGTCTTGTTTCACACCCCTGCAACATGTCAAAACCTTTTGAGCTACATTGCATCAACGATTTCTCTTAAGAGACCATAGTGTGAAAGGGCAACAAACTTTGACAAGCTATTACTCTAAAACCATGGCACTTAGAAGAATTTTGTCTAAAGGTGTAAGTTCATGTAGGGTCCCTCTACAATAACCCCTCATAATTTCTCATACCTCCAATCCATTTATTTGTGGTGATAAGTTTCCAATCAATGGAAAAAACATCAAATGCATGTACTGTAAAGTTGCAAGGTGGTGTAATTTTTATTTTGTTCATCATGTGGCCAAACCAATAGTTCCAACATATTTCGATTGGCGGTTTTATGTTGGGAAAGGTCCTGTTTCACACCCCTACATGCTTGAACCTTCTAGGCTACATTGCACCAATGATTTCTCTTAAGAGACCAAAGTGTGAAAGGGAAACAAACTTTGACGAGTTGCTACTCAAAAACCATTGAACTTAGAAAAATTTCATCTAAAGGAACAGGTTCATGTAGGGTCCCTCTATAATGACCTCTCTCAGTTTTTCATACCTCTAATCGATTTTCCTGTGGTGACAAGTTTTCATTCAATGGAAAAAGTGTTCAAATACATGCAGTGTAAAGTTGCAAGTGGGGTAATTTTTGTTCTTTTCATCATGTCACAAAAAAAATAGCTCCAACACATCTGAGTGGGTATTTTCATGCTAGTAAAGGTTCTATTTAACACCTTGACATTTTAGAACCTTTTGGGTTACATTACATCAACAATTTCTCTTAAGAGACCAAAGTGCAAAAAGGAAACTAACTTTGATGATCTATTACTCAAAAATTGTGGCACTTAGAAACATTTTGTATGAAGGTATAGGGTCATGTAGGGTCCCTCTACAATAACCTCTCCCAAATTTTCATATCTCCAATCCATTTGTCTGTGGTGACAAGTTTTTAGTTGATGGAAAAAGCATCAAATGCATGCAGTATAAAGTTGCAAGGTGGTGTAATTTTTGTTTTGTTCACTATGCAACCAAACTGACAGTTCCAACATGTCAAGTTGGGTAGGCTTATGCTAGGAAAGGTTATGTTTCGCACCCCAACATGCTGAAATGTTTCAGACTACATTGCACTAGTGATTTCCCTTAAGAGACCAAAGTATGAAAGGGCATCAAACTTTGACAGGTTGTTACTCACAAACCATGGCTCTTAGAAACATTCTATCTGAAGGTATAAGGTCATGTAGGGTCTCTCTACAATAACCTCCCTCAATTTTTCATATATACAAGTCATTCCACTATGGCAACAATGTTTCAGATATTCCAAAAAGTGTTAGTTGTATTTAGTAAAAAAAATTTGAGGCATTTTTACATTCTTCATCTCTTAGGGGTAAACTGACAATTTGAACACATTGGGGTGTCTATAGAATAAGTTCAATTTATGATTTTTGGTCAACGTATTTGTCTTTATAATCTTATGACTAAATGATTTACACAAAAGGACTAGAATCCTCTATTGCTTGAACTCAATGAAGTCATAAATGTTTTGGTCAATATAGGAAAACATTTTTTTGAGATGAAGGAAAGTGTGGGCATGAAGAATATGTCTCTAAATTTGAAGTAGTGATCGACCAACTAGAAGATGGGTGCTTGAATGGATCGCTACTTGAATATGCTTAAATAAAATCATTGGAAACATAGTGTAAATTGTTTGTACTTTATCTTGAAAAAAACTTGATTACATAACTATATGCCAAAATGTCATTGAAGACCAAAAAAACATACTAATTTAGGAAAGATAATAATTAACCAACAAGTATAGGTGAAATTAATGTGAAATAAGTTATGAAAAATGGAATACACTTTAAATTTAAATATTTGAAGTAAACCATCTACAAATATCCATTGAAGCTTGCATTTATAAAACAAATATAAACACCATCAATAAAAAAAGATGTGTATTAACCAAATAGCCATATAGGCATACATCAATATATGTTGATATAAGTATAGCATATATAAAAAATAGCCATATATGCTTACAACAATGTCATATACGCATACAACAAAGGACTCCAATAAATAAGCATTCCCCTCTAGGTGAAGAAAATAGATCACAGGTGGCCTTTGATCATCGATGGGATGGAGATTTGTATGATGGTGGTCTACGTCAAACTCAAGGGTTTTCCTCCTATTTAATTCTTCATGGAGTTGTACCTATTACAATAAAAAGTATAGACATTAATATATAGAAATTACATTATAAAATTAAAATATTTAATAAAACAATCACTTACTGCCTCCAAATGATCTCTCTTCATGTCTACAACAATGGCATGCTCAAGTTGTGATGTTGCAAATCCTTATAGAAACCATCCAGATAGAAATTAAACTACAAATCAATAATCATTTGATTTTTCAATAATAAACAACTATAACAATGAATGTAATTTGAAATTTACTAATTTGTCTCATACCCTCGTCAAAGGAATCGAGCTCTCTATTGTAGTAGAGACACCATGCTCCATTTCCCTATCAACATCAGGAGGAGTTTCTTCTTGCATCATCTGAAAATAAAACAACATTATTCAATTATAAAAACTAAAAGAGTGATGCAGGTCATGGTTTATAGTGTATGAGACATTCAACAAAATTTTGAGTACTTATTGAACTATATATTGCTTCAAGGATATTCATGTTTCATAAGGACAATTTAAAAGTAAAGGATAGTCATAAGATGACAACCCTAGGAATGATCATATCATGCAAGCAAGGTACAATATCATGATTACATAAAGAAGTCATGCTAACCTTTGTTGATATGAAATGTTAAGAAATTTTTTGAAGTGGGGATAAGATTTATGGAAATAATGTAAACCATGATAATGAGATGCATGAAAAGAAGCAATAATGAGAACTATCAACTAAGAAAAAAATGATGTAGTGATAGTGAGAAATGAGGGGATTTTAGTCCTAAGATCTTGATAATAATTCACACCTATAAAGACACTCCATGATTTTCATAAAACTTCAACATTCTATTCATATTCATGGGTGAATCACAAAGAAGAGATAGCTAACAAATGGAGTGAGATATCTTTATTTAGATAGTGGATAGTGTAATATTCAAATAGGCAGAGTAATTATCACAAGGAAAAATGATGATTAAAGGACAACAAATGAACAATAAAGATATAGAATAAATAAAGAACTATAATAGGATAGTTGCATAAGATTGAATATGATAGTCTATGGCCACTTAAGATGTAATAGGACGGTCACATGTATTTCAATACCAAAGAATGCTTCAAGGGATAATTATGGAAGATGATTTTTTATGAGATACTTTATATATTTTCAACCAAGATGACTCAAGGTAAAGAGTACATAACAGTCATGAATTTGGTGGTAATCACATTAAATCCAATGCTACAAGATATTCTCATATGAGAAGCAACAAATTTAGTACAAAGGTATAAGAGGAGAATACATAGTTTATTATTAAAGGATAGTTTACAGTGACAATTCCCTTTTAATGATCATATTCATAGAGGATAGTCATTGTGAAGGGATAGAAAGAAGGCATATATTTCTAAATGATAAGTGGATAGTACCTTGTCTATGGAGTAGATACCATTGAAGACAATTGATAGAAGATGATAGTAAACAGTCAAGAAAGAAAGAGAGTAGTCCTTTATGATGTCAAGCACTTCAAAGGTATAAATGAAAGTCACAAACTTAATCTATGAATGCAATAACATATTCATCATTATAAGTATAGTCAACATAGGACAAGGGTAGAAATAATATTGATATCCTGAGCAACATTCATGAGCCCAACAGTGAGTAGAGAGATGGTATGCTACAAGCTAGTGGTGACAGTCAGGAGGATAAGAGTGAAGTATGCTACAAGCTACTGATGCCACTAGCTTATATATTTGGAGGTTAACAACATGAAAAAATGAAATTTATATATTATGAAGTGCATACGAACCTAAAATCAAATTAATTAAAAAGTACAAAGAATGGTTATAAACTATCTAGAATGTTCAAGTCATTAAACATTTTCAAATATGAAATGCAATTTTTTATTTTAAAATTATAAATAATCTATATTACCTGAGTGAAACTTCAATGACCACCTCCACTTGCAGGTGTTGTCATCAAAGCTCCAAGATCCAAAATGAGATATAAGAATACCATTTACATAACTTTTAACTATTCAAATGTAATATTTATATTTTTTTTCTAGTTACATACCTCCACAATACATGTGTTCATGTAATAGGGAGGTAGAGGGCCATTGAAAATAGAGTGAATGCTTTGAACGTCAAATTTCATTATAATCATTCAACAAATTTAGTTAATCTTACATTTCAAAAATAAAATTTAATAAATTCAATTCAATGAACTTGTTAAAATTTACCTGATTATCAAGGTCGAATGCCTTGTTAAGGAGGGCATCTATCATCACCATCTAATCAACTATAGATGTACCCTGGGCTCCTGCATCTTAGCTATGTGTGGGATCATAACCACAAAGTTACCCACAAGCCTAACAATAATGAGGTGGAACTCTACTCCTCGAAGACTCACCTAACTCATCCTGTGCTAGAGGACTGGTATGTTGTATGAGGGTTTGGGTGAGGGAACAAATTGACTACAATGTATCAACCTTAACACTCTTCTTCACAATGTAAGGGATAGTCACATGCTCATATGCTGGTCTAGTGAGTGCTCATCTCGCTAGCCATTGTGCATTAATATGTTCCCCCAATTTGTCTTGTGTGGAGACCCCACCTCTACCCTAGAAGTTTCACATATCAAAATAGTTTGGGATTTTATTAAGGAAAAAATCACAGTAGAGTTTCCTCAAAAAATATTACGGTGCCTAATTGTTGTTGCATGGAGGATGGTCAAAAACCATCCACCACCTCCTCCAAAAATGGTTTTTTATCCCCTTGTGGTTGCACCAATAGATAAGGAGGCTCTTGTTTGAAGGATGTAAAGGTTGATTTGTTCTAGGGTTTGTGAATAGTGCACACAAGTCAAATTTTGTAATTTTTTCATCTTTAACTTGTTTATAGGATAATTTATCTACATAAAATTCTTTAAACTCTCATCTCTTCTCCGACCAACAACTTATTTGCTTGCTAATTGAATCTACATGTGATATTATTAATTCAAGTGATTGAGCAGGCATGGTTCTATGTGAGGTTGATCTTGCAAGATCTTTCAACCTTGAAATTAAATCCTCAATTTGTTTTTTGTTATTTTCAATTTTCCCCATTAATTTTTTTTGAGTTCTTGGAGCATGTTGAAGAATTGTTGGAGGTGTTTGTTGGGGTTGTTCTTCAACATGGATTTGGGCATGAGGTGAAATGATGTTTTGAAGAGAAATTTGAGGAGGGTATGGAGGTGCATTATCATTTCCTGAAAAATTAAATAAATTTACATCAAAAAACATATTAAATCTACCTATTTGATGCCAAATTCACACAAAAAATAGAAATGACTTACTTCTTTGACCTCCCTGACATTGTGGTGACATTTTGATGAAGATTTGGTGAAGAATTCAAGTAGATTTGGCCTTCTAAAAGCATGAGTACATTATGCAGATGTTTTAAGCCACATAGGAGAATAGATAGTTGCAAAAAAATAAGAATGAAGTTTTGGGTTTTTTTTTAAATAAGATATAATACATTTGTATTAGGGTTTTTTTTCAAATCAAAGGGGTGGCCACTTTTTGACCCCCCATCTTTTTGCGTCTACACCTCTATCTCTCAAAAGGATAAGCACACTTTCATTGGCATTGACATTGTGGAGGTGGAAACACCAACACAATGTTTGAATGAGGCAAGCCTCTATATGGCACAACCCCTCCTCTCTCTTTGAATGTAAAGGTTTCATGTCTCAAGAAGTTTAGAGGAATATTGAGGTCATTTGTTCATTGTTGCATTCAAACCCTACAACTTGACAACATATAGAAACTCAGTTATCTCAGCTCTTAACGAAGATCTAATGGTGAGATAGGGAAGAAAGAAGGCTCATATCAGACACCAAAGGATTGTTAAATCAAATTCCACAGTCAATCACCAATACATAGTTGCACTAGGCAACTTAGTCCCTCAAATTCAACTCTAGTTTTATATCACGGGTGCACATAACTCTGCTTAGTTTGTTTCTAATCTTTGAATTTGTTTATGACTTTCTAGATCTATTATTTTAGATATATCATTGCATTTCATATAAAAATCCATTTCCAAGTCCTTAAATTCATATTATAGGATTGGTTGGCTCACCTTTTAGGTTGCAAGTCCATCTCATATCCTAGGAAATCTTGAATTTAATGATAAGAGACACCCTCACCACCACTAATGTGGAAAAGTAAGCCCTTTGAAATCACAATGTGGAGTCCTAGGGTTTCACTTTTCCACATTATCATTAAATAATTACAATTAATAAATACCCTCTACCAAGTAAATATTAAACTTCTAACATCCCCCTTTAATATTTTCTTAGGGATTTTACATCAAACACTTCAATGGGTTGTAATCCTAGATTTTTACAATGACATAGAAATTTATCTTTACAAAGAGATTTGGTGAGAATATCTACAAATTCATCTTCACCTTTACAATACAAAATAGAAATTTTCTTTTCTTCAATGTGCTCTCTAATGGAGTGATGTTGGAGTGCAATGTGTTTGGTCCTTGCATGAAAAATGGGATTATTTTCCAAAGCAATGACACTTTTATTATCATAGTATAAAGGAGTAGGATCCTTTTAAGGTAGATCTAAGTCTTCAAGTAATCTTCTTAACCATAGTGCTTCTTTGGATACATTGTTACAACCTTTATATTCAACTTCTATAGAATAAATAGAAGTAGATTGGTGTTTCTTACTATTCCATGAGATTGCACTTGATCCAACAAAGAAACTGTAGTAATGGAAAAATTATCCATTTCTCTAAGCCTAATGTTGTCTTGATTTAGTGTTGTAATATATTTTACACATTCACATTAAGTTTAGGGCCCTTTTAAACTAAATGGACCTAATTTTTCCTTAATTTAGTGTTGTAAATTGTATTTATTTACATCTTTCACACTAATTTTTGGGCCCTCTTGCATTCATGACCTTAAAATCATCATTAATAGGCCCTTAATACCCTTTATTATGTATCCCAAGGCTTATTTCAATTGAAATATCGACAAATTCAATAACTGTTCAAACTCCTAAACCTTGTAATTGACTATTTAAAGCTTCAAATCTTAATAAAACATCATCCACAGATTTGAAATTAGAATACTTTAAATCTTCAAGTTGATCTTGAAGTTGAATCTTTCTAGATTTTTTTGAACTATCATAAATAACCTTGAGTTTGTCCCATGCTTCATAGGCTTTTGTACATGTCCCAATGTGAACATATAGTTCAAGTGGCATGGAAATACCTATGAGGCCAAGGGCTTCCTCATTCTTGAGCCTCCATTTTTCTTAATCATTTTAGGATGCAGACGGATCAGATTCCACTTTGGGATCTATAGCTACATCTAAAAGATGTTTAAAACAAAAAATAAAGGAAATCTGAGTTTTCCAAGAGTGATAGAAGAATTTAACTTAATTTTAGGAATTAAAGTTGACAATGTAAAATATTTACATGCACAAAAATTTGTTACTAAAAGAAATAAAACTATTGTAAGTTAAGCTTAACAAAAAACTTAGCCCTTTTTGAATAAATTCAAGGTCTTGAAAAAAAACACATTAGATTGAATTAAATCTTAAAAAATTAAAAAATAAAGAAAAAGAAAAAAACTCCTTTAGTAAAAGGAAAATATATGGCTTGATTTAAAAAATATAGGAATATTGCAAAAATAAACAATCTAAAAAATTAACTATATAAATTGAAATTAAATAGCTATGATTAAAATAATTGAAGGATTTGAAACAATAAAAAACTAATAAATAAATATAGATTTATTTAAATAAATATAGATTTATTTAAATAAATAAATCAATTGTGTTTATTATTAATATTTAATTTATGGGGTTCACCCCGCAATGCAACAGTAGTTGCAACATCGTGTTGATACGGTGGTCTAGGTTTCGAGTCTCACTGTGCTTGAAGGAACTAGGCACAAACTTTGGAGGAAGGTACACGATGTAACGAAAGCCTATAAGAGGTAAAAGACAGGCCAATTATTGGTGGTGAGATTGACGACATGAGGTGGAATGACAATGGCAGAAGGCCAGGCGATGCACAAAGGAGGCCAGCAATCGAAGGGAGAACAGAAGGGAGGTGTCCGACAGCGAAGGTAGAAAGAGGTGTGCATGCTGGTAGGGAGGACATGGAGGGGGGTCGTGGAAGAACTAGAAAATGAAAGATGAGCTGGAGGAGATAAGGAAGTACAACAGCAGTCGAGAGGAGGAGACGATGCCCGAAGTGGAGGGATAAGGGAGGACATCCAGCTAGAGGATGGTGAGGATGCAGAAGCATAAAGATGTAGGAGAGATAAGGTGGTTGGAGAAGCGATAGAAAGGTAGAGAAAAAAGGAGAGGAGGTGGAGGGATAAGCATGCTAGAGGGATAAGGTGGTTGGTGTAGGTGCGCTCAACGCATTGGAGAGATAAGTAGCTAGAGGGATAAGGAGATTACAAGCATAGTGGAGAGATAAGGAGCTAGAGTAGAAGGTGAGAAGGAGGTTGTGAAGGAGGCCCGAGGAGGAAGCAAAGATGCGGGAGGATGGAAGGAAGTAGGGGCGGAGACGGTGGTCTGGGGTTCAATCCAAGAACTTGGCGCACAGTCGGCTCACCCATCGACGACTATTGTTGATAGTTGTTGTTGAACCTTGACACATAGTGTCTCGGTGAGCACAATGGAGAGGTAAGGAGAGACGTTGGGGATGAGGTCCCCCAAAAATGTGGCCTCATTGGTTCATAGCTCTAGTAAAAAAGTGCTTACGGATCAAAATATATATATATATATATATAATTTATGATTAATAAATTCAAAGATACTTATGATATTTAATTTAAAAGAAAACAATTATAAAAATTAAAAAATAAATTAAAAAATGATAGAATATTATTTAATTTAAAAATACATAAAATATTTATTTGTTCAAAATTATATTGAGCTTTTAAATTTGATGTTCAGGAATAAAAAATATATAGAATGGCTGATAGAATTGGGCCTAATTTTCTAATAGCTTTAAATAAATGAAAATAACTTAAGGAGAACCCAAGTGAGGAAAAAAAGTTTTGAAATGAAAAAAAATAGTGGTTGTCTTTTAGGACATGACTCGACAGGTATTTTACAGTGAGATTAGAGCAATGTAGTAGGACATGGAATGAAAAGAGGGAGAGGTATAGGTGTCATAGTTGTGGGGAGGTGTAAAGGACCAAGCTTAGGGAGTGCGATTGGGTAGCGGTTGGAGGCCAAGGAGAAAAGGTAGAGGGAGGGAGCGGTTGTGGCAGTGATGTTGGGAGAGGATGCGGCTAGTTGTAAGAGCAGAATGTGGCATGGGTAGGTGAAAGCTTGGCTGCAGGGTTGTGGGAAGAATAAAACTGACAAAGAGTGTATTTTATTGATATTGTCTAAGTTTTGAGGCCCACTTCAGGTCTTATTTTCCACATTTTACTCTACCATGGATGCATTGGATAATTCTTTTATCAATTGGATGCTCTTCTAGGTTTGAAAACCCATGCATTGGTAGCTCAGCCATCTAAGGGGAAACAAGAGAATAAATTGAAGCTTAAGATAGATTTGTCAGGTAGTCAGAATCCCTCAAAGCCACCTTTGAAGTCATAACAGAAACCACATTCTACTCCCAAGCATGATAAGTCTTCTAAGTCTAGTGAGTCTTCTTCCAAGATGAACAAGAAATCAAGTGAACCTTATAGTTTATGTGGCAAGGAAGGGCATCTAGTTACTAGATGTTAGAAGAGATTAGAGGTTTTAGAGGAAGCCATCCAACAACATAAAATTTTAGTTCCTTAGTCTTCTTCTACATAAATAGGCAAAGGTCATGCTCTTTCTGCACAGGTCTTACTTTCAACATCTACTCAAATACTTGATTCTAGTGCTTCTCACCACATGACACATACCTAGGGTTTTGTTACCACCCTTTCACATTATGGCACTTCACATATTACAATTGATGACTCTACTCAGCTTTCAATTTTGGGTTCAGGTTCTTTCTTGTTGGAAGGTAGTTGTCCTTAGGATATTCTTATTGTTCTTGACATTTCAACCAACCTTCCTTCATTTTATCAGATTTATCATTCTAGTACTGGTAGGACAGTTGAGTTTTCACCGCATGATGTGGTTATACGAGACCTCCATGAGAATGATATTGTTTTGGCTACTAGGAGTGTTGATTATCTCAACTAAATAGATTTGATAGATTTGAGATCTCAAATAGTTATGATTCATATCTTATAGCACATTTAGATTTAGTGAGTAAGGTTTGACATGAGCGTTTTGGCCATGTCAATTATAGGTATCTTCAATAGATGAGTACACGAGCACTAGTGATAAGACTAGCTCAAATTTCCTACACAAATGGTGTTTGTTGAGGTTGTGTCCTTAGTAAGCATCATCGGGACCCTTTTCCTATAGGTAGAGCCACATGTGTGAAGACACACCTAGAGTTAGTTCATAATGACCTTATGTCATTTTTTACTCCTTTTTCAGGGGCCAAATATGTGCTCACATTTATTGTTGACTTCTCCAAATGTACATGGGTGTACTTTCTTAAGTACAAGAGTGATATCTTTGATTCCTTCAATATCTTTAAGGAATTCAAGGAGAAGCAATTTGGTCTTACTATCAAGAGGATACACATAGATAATGGGGGAGTATTTCAGTCAGGCTTTCAAGGACTTTTGAATTGAGCATAATATTCATCATCAACTTACAATTCCATGCATCCCTCAACAGAATGGTGTTGCTAAGCAAAATAATAGAACTTTATAGGAAATTACCAATTATATGATTTAGTGATGAGATATGGGTTCTTCCTTTTAGGATAAGGCAATGAATTATGTCAATTACATTCAGAATAAAATGCCTCATAAGGTATTGTAAAATTTGACTCTTGAGGAGGCTTGGGCTCATGTCAAGCCCGATGTTTCTTCATTAAAATTTTTTGGTAGTGAGGCTTGAGAATTCATTCCTAAAGCTCAACAAAAATCCATGGAGAGGAAAAGTTGACTACTCATATTTTATAGCTACTGTCAAGATATTAAGATATGCAAGTTGTTTGATCTTAATTTTAGAGGTATTTTTTTGGGGAGATATCCAGTTTAATGAGTGCTTTCCTCAGATGGATTCTTCAACACCAACTTCTCCCTCACTGTCTACTCCTCCCACTTCATCTATTCAGGATTCCTTATCTCTTGAGGATGATGATGATGATGTTCCACATCCACCACCACCTCCAGATATTCAACCTTTACATAGCTAGGCTCACAATACTCTTGATGAAGCCAAATATTTGGTAGGTGATCCTTCGAATTCTCATCATACTCATTCACAAACATTAGGTGATAATCTTTTGATTCATTTCATTTTGGATGATCCTAAAAAAAATCAAATGTGATAGGTATTATTGAGTGGGATAGGGCTATGGAGGAGGAGCATTCTTCACAGATGAATAATAATATTTGGGATCTTGTTCCTCTTCCTAAGGGAAGAAATTTGGTTTGGTGCAAGTGGGTGTATCGTATCAAATATATTATAGATGGTTCCATTGATAAATACAAGTATTGTCTTGTTGTAAAGGGGTTTTCATAGGTTGAGTGCATTGACTATTCTAATACCTTTGCTCTTGTTGCCAAGATGGATTCTAGTTGCCTTATACTTTCTCTTGTAGCTTCAAATGGCTAGAAAGTTTACCAGATGTATGTGAAGAGTTCCTTCGTGCATCATGACCTTCATGAGGAGATAAATATGGAGCAACTGCATGGTTTTGTGCAAGACTCTTCCTTGTATGTAGGCTTCATCATTCATTATATGGTCTCAAACAAGCCCCTCAAGCTTGGTATGAAAAGATGGACTCTTTTATGATTTATTTTAGCTTCACACGATGCCATTCCAATCCTAAAGTATACATTCAATGAAAAGAAGGTAATATTTTGATCTTTTTGTTATATGTGGATGATTTTGATTCTTACAAGTGGCTCATCCTCCATGATCTAGAGTGTTTAGAGAACTTTTATGGAGCAATTTGAGATGATAGATCTTGACCTTTTGTACTACTTTCTTGATTTACAGGCTATTCAGTCTTCAGATGGGATTTCCATATTTCAGTAGAAATATGCTCTTGACATGCTTAAGAGATTTGGTATGCTTGATTGCAAGCATGCCCCCCCACCATTTTAGTCAGGTGTTGTACTAGCTTCCACATGTACTACTCCTTCAACAGGTGCTACATTATACAAGCAATTGGTTGACAGTCTTTTGTACCTAATGCATTCCCATCTTGATCTTTCTTTTGTAGTTGGTCTTGTCTCTTGATTCTCCCATGATCCACATAAGAGTCATTAGAAAGCAACCAAATGTATTTTGAGATATATTTAGGGAACCTCACACTATGGTATTCATTATACATCAAGGGCTTCTCAAATTGTCAACTCTACTAACTTAGATTGGGTTGGTGACTTTAATGATAAGAAGTCAACTTCTCACTTTATTTTTTTCCTTGGTCCTAGTCCCATTGCATGGTCTTGTAAAAATAAATATGTTATTGATGTATCATCTATAGAGGTTGAGTACTAAGCAACAGTTTTAGCTAGCTAGGAGGTTTTATTACTTATCTGTTGATGACTGAGTTTGGTTTCACTCTTAATAGTCTTACTATTCTTTGGTACAACAATCAAAGTGTCATTCAAATTTCACATAACCCAGTGGAGCATCAAAGGACAAAACACACTAAGATCCACATGCAATTCATTTGATAGATGATTCAGAATTTTATTTTCATCGTGGAGTACATTCCTATAGAGGAGCAAGTTGCAAACATCTTCACAAAACCTTTGGCATCATCTCACTATCTTCAGTTGTGATCGATGCTTGGGGTGAAGGAAGTTGTCCTTGGGGGGTCTTCATGAAGCCTTCCTTCCTTCATGTTTTTTCATGCATGCTTTTTACATCTCTTTTTTGGAGGGGATTTTTTCCATTCAATTTTCTCCTTTTCTTCATATTTTAGAGATCTTTTGTTTGTACATGGGCACCTCATCGGTTCTTGTTGTCGAGACCCATTTTGCATTCTTCAATGCATAATTTTGAGTTTTTTAGCTTCTCCCTAAGTTCATCTTCACAGGATGTTAAAGTAATAGGTTAATCACCTAATTAATTAATTAATTAGGTCCCCTTTACCTTATTCACTTAAGCTAAACATAGGAATTTATTTTTGCATTATTAAATTGGCTTATGCTATCTCATTGCATAGAATGGTGACACTTGTCATAGGCTAATTTAATCCTCTCCTAGGGTTTTAGATCTAGGGTTTCTATCTCCTTTTCATAATGATTGATCTCTCATGTAATTATTAGTTCTGGTTATTTTGCATCAATACAATATATCAAGTTCTTGAGCACTGTTGTACCTTTGATCTTCTCTTTTGTGATAATTAATTTCTTGAAAGTGATTTTTGGGAGCTATGAAGTTGAATTTGCAACTTCAACAATAGCTCATGAAAACTCGGAGTAACATTAATCATTGAAACATAAAAGGATCTTGTGGACCACATGATAAACATTTATCCACCTAAAAAGATACGTAAGATTTGTGTAAATATGCTTTCAAAATATCGAATAATATATGCTCATTACAAACTACAATGAGTGGGAGATGAATAGGAGAATAGTCCTACAAAATTATCACAAATTTGGGAAACTAGTTGTTACTCACCAATGTAATATAAATCACTCACATAAGACATAATTCACTAGCCAACAACATAATGAATGATTAGAAAATGAGAAGCTAGGTGTTAAGTAAATAATAAACAATATGAACCAAGCCATCATTGAAGGAAATCAAAGCTTAACATAAAGTTAAGAAATTTTAACATAGTGGCAAGGGTGATAGACACAAGGGAAAAATTATAGAGATAAATAAACTAAAACAATGGGGCTCACTAAAAAATCTCAATTAACTGATTATTATCATAGGCACTAGAGCAGTAAAGGGAAGCAAAAGGTTGTCCCAAATTCTCAATTGGTCCTTTCCTTTTTCCATTTACAATTTTGGAGTTCCTCTTTGTCCTCTTTCTCATTGGTGTGTGGTATGACAAAGGCCCCACACCAATGTTTGATAGGTTGTCATTGTCTTGGAGTTAGAGGTTTGCATGCTTCTCTCCATGCTTTGATGGTATATGGTAGCCTAATGGTTTGATCTTTGATGTCTCTCTTGTGCCTTTGTCAAGGGTTCAAGAATTCTAATGCCAAATCATTTAAATGCTTGATAATGTTTGAAGAAATATTTTTGTGGGTTTCAGTGGCACACTTCTCTTCCACCTACTTGACCAACTCACATTAGTGGTGCAATTTCACCTAGCTACCACAAGTAAATGCAAATGTCTAACAATCTGGAATGCCCATTTGGGCAGGATTTGTCCTCAATCACAAATTTTGAATGTGTTATAGTGTAGAGATTGGGGTTTCATGCCTTGTAGGTATTAAGGCATGAATTTTGATCATTTTCAAAGGAGGTTGGTTCAACAGTGGTTCACTAGATGCAAGATATTTTCCAGTATGTTGCAAGATAGGCATTGGCACCAAATTCAATTTTTTGTGGGATTATAGACCCAACGAAATAGAAGACTAGTAAATTGTAAGGGGATTTTGTTGTAGAATATTTCCATGGCACTAAGTATGTATTCAGGAAGGTTTCTTAGTCATAGCTAGGGATTTTTCTTTACCACATTTTTTGGCATGAATGCAATGCTAGGCTAGATGAATGCAACAATATTTTGAAAACATTACAAGGCTTGTATGATCTTTCTCACTTTATGTATGGATATATACAATTTTGTTCTAGATTACTAAGTATGCTTTGTTGCAATATTTCGTGATCATTGTTATATGAAAATACATAGTTCCATGTTCTTTTTTCTAGTTTGTTCTCTTCTTAGTGCACTATAATGTTATTTCCCAATAGATAGGCATGGGTTTAGAAACATGCACCAATCTCACATCAAATAAACAAAACATAAATCAATTTAGAGTAGTAGTAGTAGTTTATGTACATTCATAATCTCGTAATATAACCAGGTATTTATCTTCAACAAGCCTCAAATGAATTCATTTCATGAGGGTTATCATTGTATGTTCTTATCAAGTATATAGGGGTTTTGAAGCAGCCATTTGTTCTTGGTTCAGTGACAGTCTTTGGGACCAAGACATCAAGTTGGGTTTGGTTGTCATTTAATTATTGTTCATTTTATGTGATTTCAATACTCGTTAGGGTACACCCCTAGGAATACCCTCTTGATTCTAAGTTGAGCTCGAAGTGTAAGAGAAATAACCCACTCTTCTAGAGTTGGCTTTCAATCCTCCATGATATGTTCATGATTTTATTTTGCTTGTATGATGACACCCTAGACTTGTGAGAGAGATGTGGATCTAAGAAGTGGAGCAATAGTTTTGGGACCTGATGGAAATTTAAAAATGAAACCATATAAACATGGTTTGATCTTAGAAATATGAGTATTTTGACTACATAGATATCCAAGACACTAGCATTTTAATATAACATCTCCTTTCAAAAATTTGGTCCAAACTTTTTAAGGTGGGTTTTAAGGGCCTAGTAAGTTAAAAGAGTGGTTATGAATTAGTCTATATTATGTAAAGCCTTAGGAAAGTGGTAATGATCTCTACAATAACCTATAGAATAAATTTTGATTTGACTTTAAAACATAAGAAAATTATAAAGTAGGCAATCCCCAACCTTACAAATAAATGTATCCATTAAGCATATAATAATGGTAGTTAGGTGCTAATCACATGAAGATTATACAGTAAACGCCCAAAACCTAATTAAATATATAGATAGAAAACTCTAGTGTAGAAGGAATATATCCTAATTCTAAACCTTATGGAATGTAAGATAAGCCTAGTTCACCAAAATTCATAGGAAAAATAATCTAAAATACACACACACACACACACACATAAATATGCCTATCAATTTTTTCCTTCAAATTCTCACAACACAACCAAAACTACACCAACTATTTAGTGTTAACTTCAAAAGGGAATCAAATGAAAAGCACTCAATGCCAAGAATGTGCACACAAGATCCTTTAGAATGCAAGGTGCTAACATATGGTGAAGGAAATTGAATTATAACTAAAATTAAATACAACTGTTAGCAAAAAGAGGTGGTGATCCATCCATGAGAGATTTCCACGCTACCACTTAATTATTGTGGGGAAAAACATCACAATTCAAAACTAATTCATCTGTTGCGGTAGGCATCCACTTGTGAGTGAGGATTCACCACTTTTTAGTGGGTGAGAAAGATAGATACAATTTTTTTATTCTCCACACTGGTAGTAAACCATCAAGGGTTTACAGTGTTTTGCATAAAAATCACAAAGTAAATGCAACAATATTATTGACTGGATTAGTACTACTAATTCACAACCTTACATTGCAAATTATCTACAGTTTACAAGGTGTTACAATTGAAAATAAGCTAATGATAGAAAGGTTGATACAGTACTACTATAACCAACTTACAATGAGCCTCTTACAATGAATTTTGAATAGAAATTTGCTCCAAACTTCTGCAAAGGTTATAATGTATCTTTGTTTATAAATATGAATTGAAATACCCAAGAAATATAGCATTTGAGATGAATAATTAAGTTTCATATGCAGACTAGCAAATTGAAATACTCGAACCATCAAGAAAGACACTACCAAAATCCTCAAAAAACTCCAACTACACTTCACCAAACCCCATACAAATGAAAACATAATACCTCCAATGCTACGTGGCCAATAAATCTTTATTAACTAAGTACAATCATCTTCACACAACCCAACTCGAATCCCAAGGCTACAAGGACAAGTATGGCCCTAGGAGGAGGTATGACCATTCTATAAAATCAAGGACAACATAATAAAATATGATCTTTTGCAAATGGAGTTGCCCTTAGCAAGGAAATGGTTAGCTTCAATGCCCACAACAAGAATAAAATCTCTCAAGAAGTTATGAATGAAAATCATCTACAACCATGTATAAACCAACAAGTACCAAACTGGAAATTATTACCAAATTCTTCAATGTTGATGCACAATATGCACTTATTAATGAAGCACACCCTCAATCCACCATCTAGGGAACCATAGTTGCAGGCCTAGAGAATGGAGTAGAATTGCTAAGCTTCCCCTTCGCCAGGTTCTAAATTCAATCCAACAGCATTTTGTTATAATTTTCTAAAGATGAGAATGAATGAGCAAGGCCTTAATAAATAAGCTTCAAATGGAAAATGAAACACTCTGAATTCCAACAAGTCAAATCACTTCAACTTCCAAAAGGGACGCCACTTCAACCATTCACTTTATTTTAAAATAATAAAGTATTATTCGTCTTCCCTTTTTGGCATCCATTTCAAAATGCAACAATAAAGCATTCAGTAAATCATTAAAGGCTCAACTTGACCCCTTAATGTCCTCTCTTTAAAAAAACTTGAAGTCATCAAGCCTAGGTGTGGGGTACAACTTAAAAACATGAAATTGACTAAGTATAAAACTTAGTCCAAGGAGATAACAAAAACTAATGCCAATACTAAAACTAATGGATTGCCAAAAGATAGCATGATGACCTAAGCTGGACTATTGATGATGTCACTACCAAAATTAGACTTACTAAAAATAGCCAATGCCAAAAATAGTAAGTTCACCTCTAAACCAACCGAAAGCTTAATTGAGTTGGAAGCAAGACTTACTAAAAGTGGAAACCCTAAATTTGCACATCTAAGTAGCCTATGAATTTTTGAAAATAGGCTAAATCCAAATGAAGAGCGTAGAGCTAAATTGGGGACATTACAGTCTTCCCTTCCCAAAATTACTTGTCCTCAAGCAATGCCACCACTCTCCAAGAAAACAACTTGATCCTTACTATGCCAAGTAGGATCTCAGGGTCCCAAATCCATCTTTGTAAAGACCCACCATGTTGATGTTGCACCACTCTGATCACACAAACATAACCAATATCCCAAAACTGCTCTATCCTCCCTCCAATCATGTGGCTTAATTTGACAATCCTAAAAAAATTGAAATCACAATCTTGTAGCATCCCATGTCCTAAAAACTCTAAGGAGTTAAAATATGCAATGTCAATGTCAATCACCATTCTGAGAACAAAGAAGAATAATCTAAACAACTCAAAAATATCCTCATCAACATAACTCCTCAAAGCATCAAACCAAATCACAATAGCAAATGTGACTCCATCATAGCAACTACATCCTCAAAGCTCCTCAAGGATGTATAATGCCTCCTCTGTAATTCTAGCATATTCAAGAAAATCTCTAAAAACTTCCACCAATATCTCCCCCAAAGTCTCAAAAAGTTGAACCAAATCAAGCAAAGGTTCGCTACCCCAAACACTAGTGCAAGAGATTGAACAAAGATGATCACTGGAAAAAAAATTGATCATCCAAAAATTGATCTAAATCACAATGAAAAATCATTTCCCACTTTAGAGGCCATAAACCCTCACTGAAAAGATATTGTGAAGAAAAAAAATGAGTGTACCAGTTGCCCATGAAGTCTGCAGTAAACGAATTAAAGTCTGATTTTAGGAAAATCAGAATACAAGGAGTTGAACAGTTGTTACAACTTTGGAAATCAACATTCATAATATGACAATTGTTCATGCCCAAGGCTGAAAACATTCCCTCAAGGAACTCCAACCCATTATTAAACCATCCTTTGTTTGAAGCATCTCTCAAATCCATCAATGGATGAACCAAAGGAACCATCAAATGTTTGGTAAAAATGGGGGCAGCATCAAAGACTCTAAAAATTGGATCTTTATCTCTCTAACCACCAATTGATGAGAAAAAGGAACCATCGAATGGCTAGTAAGGATGGGAACTACATCAAAGAAACTAAAAATAGAATCCTTGTCTTTCCAAAGATTCCTCTTTCTACTTATAACAATCTCCATCAAGCCATGCTGAGGATTCCAAACATGGATACCCAACTAAAAATGTTCTCCAATGCACCAGAAAGAGTACACAACACTTCTCCAAGTGCTAATCAAAGCAAAATGAAAATTCAAGAAGTTAGTGTCTTCTTTGATAAACCCATGTAGCCCATCCATGAAAAAATCAACATCAATGGAGCATAGAATAAATGTTGTCCTCAATTCCCATTCCCTCAAAGGACTAGGATGAGCCAAAACATCACTCAACTCAAGAGACCGATTGTCAAGAAAGTAAATAATTTTTTTTGGTCCATCTTTCTCCCAAAATTCATGAGTAATAAGTCTAGAAACTTCACTCTTTGTTGCTACAATGGAGTGACCAACAACAACCAAGACTTGTTTTATTGACACCTTGAAGCCAATGATGAAGAAATCTCCTTGAGTCCACACTTCCCTTGTGAAGACTTCATCCTTGAATCCACTTATGCTTCATTATCAAAAGGCCCTGGATATTACTACTCACAAAACATGGCAAACCCTCATAGAAATTATTTATCACCTTATGATTAACCAAATCATGTGAAGATAATGGACTATTGCGCTCAACAATACTTTCTTCATTCCTTTCATTGGTGTCTTCATAGAATTCAAGCTCAACTTTTTCAACTTGTGGATGCCCATCATTAGTTGTTGACCCACAAAGTGTAGCATGTTGAATACCACATTCATTATCCATCAAATCATTTATCTCATAGCTGCAAACTATCCCTTCTTGTGGAAAAGTCTCTTCCCAACTCAAGAGTTCACACTCTTGATGCACTTTCCAATCACCATCAACATATGGGATCACCTTGGTATTTTGCAATGTTTCATCATTATGGAGTTCATTTATTCCTTCAACTATTTGCTTGATCTCCATAATCCTTGTATTAGCTTCTTGTTCCTTAAGTGTGGCTACAATCGATGATTGATTTTCTACTTTGCACAATGAATGATGAGCTAAGGTAAGATCAAGGCAAAGCCTATCCATCTCTTCCTCCTCTTGGTAGGCATCATAGGTCTCCTCCAAACTTAATAGCATCATCCCTATCTGAAAGCAAGTGCAAATAATCTGACTTATGGATTCCAATGCTTCTTTGATAGATTGCATCTTGGAAAGAGAGTCTCCATCTTTAAATCCATTTAGTTTCTCTTAAAATTGAAACTTCTAGCAGAGTTCTTCAATGAAGTGGTATGTGCTATCAAATCTTGATAACACTTTAACAATCTTCTCTTCTGAAACCAATAAATTATCCTTCAAATTTTGCAACTCTTTAGGCCCTTGATCATAATCAGCAAAGAGGCTTTTCTCTTCAAACATCAACTTTTCTGATTTGCTTTCATTGGCAAGATTTTCAAAATCAGCTTCTTTACTAACCTCTTCATTGCATAACTCCTGAATAGAAGGCTTGTCAGCAACTTCTTCAAGCAAATTATTATTTCCATCTTTACCTTTCAAGTTCTCATACTCTTCTTGTGTGTCAATCTGAAAGGCACCCAAGCCATTTTCTAACTTTAAAACATTCTTCTCTTCAACATAAGAATTCACATTCTCATTAGCCTTTGCTGCAACTTTTCCTCCAATGATCACTTCATTGCTTGCAATGCAAAATGAACTTGGAACTTCATTTGGATCAAAAGGAAATGTATCCCACTCTAGTTCATTATTATATCTAGGTGCCATCACGCCTAGATCCCAAATTTGAATGGTATGATTGTATTGATCAATAAGAAAGAAATCATTATACTCCTCTTGGATTGTTGATTCATTGAATGAGTCACTCCTCATTCCACTCAAACTAAAATCTTCATCAGTAACTTCCTCCAAGAGCTTAGTTTGATGATAAAGCTCAATACCACCTTTGCCACCATCATCATACTAGAAATAAGAGTAATCAAAGCTAGCTGCTTTGATTACTTTATCATTTTTATCTTCAACAAACCCATAACCCATCATGAATAAGTATGTTGTTGATTTCTTCATTAGCAACCCAATGAATACCAAAGAGGTCTTCTTGGCTACTTGTCAAAAGTTTTTCTTGTGAAAACTCTTGAAAGGTTTGAACAATAGCAAGAGGGGAATAATCTTTCACCAAATCCTCAACAAGAAGAGGTATAAACACATTGAAATCACCACCAACATCAACACCATGGTAATGATCATAAGTTGGTTCAAAGATGCCATTAATATCTTCTTCATCTTGCTCTTCTTCAACGAACTCATCCCACACAACAATACTTCCATCATCTTATGTGAAGCCATTTTTCTTGAGATCTTCATCAGTTGAATCCTTATTAGGAATCAAGACTATTGTTGTGTTCTTTATACCCAAAAAATCTTCATTTTTTCCCAACTCATGCAAGTCTACGGGTGTATTTTGAGATTCTAACTTAATCTCCTCATTTTCCAAGGTATCTTTGTCAAGCACACTATCATTTGGAAGCAAAACGTGCACCTTGCTCATGTCTTCTTTAGCACTAGCTGACTAATTATCCTTTTCAATTTGCTTACATGTAGGCTGCAAGCCACAAACAAATACTTTTGCTTCTTCCCTCCTTGATTCTTCAACCATAGCAAGTTTTGCTTCTCTTTTATTTTTTTTCTTGATGTAGTTGACCATGCCCAATTTTCCAGGTTTCACAGCTACCACACAATTCAAATATATGTCAAAAGACACATCATTCTTAAACTCATTTGTCATGCTCTTATATTCTGCATGAAATACAGAAGCATCATATTCGCATTCCCTCTTAAACTATTTAGCATATCTAATGAAGTCCATTGTGGCAACACTAATTTTTATGTCTCCCAATAGGATAGCAAGACCTTTTGCTCTAATACCACTAAAATATGCCTACCAATTTTTTCCTTCAAATTCTCACAACACAACCAACACTACGCCAACTATTTAGTGTTAGCTTCAAAAGAGAGTCAAATGAAAAGCACTCAATGCCAAGAATGTGCACACAAGATCCTTTAGAAGGCGAGGTGCTAACATATGGTGGAGGAAACTGAATTATAACTGAAAGTAAATACAACTGAAAGCATAAAGAGGTGGTGATCTAGAGGCGGTGATCTAGCCATGAGAGATTTCCACGCTACCACTTAATCAGTGGGGGGAAAAACATCACAATTCAAAACTAATTCATTCGCTACCGCAAGCATCCACTTGTGAGTGGGGATTCACCACTTTTAAATGGGTGAGAAAGAGAGATACAATTTGTTTTTTCTCCACACTGGCGGTAAACCATCTAGGGTTTATAGTGTTTTGCATAAAAATCACAAAGGCAATGCAACAATATTATTGACTGGATTAGTACTACTAATTCACAGCCTTACAATGCAAATTAGTTGCAATTTACAAAGTGTTACAATTGAAATAAGCTAGTGATAGAAAGGTTGATACAATACTACTATAACTAACTTACAATGAGCCTCTTACAATGAATTTTGAATAGAAATTTTCTCCAAACTTCTGTAAACGTTATACTATATCTTTGTTTACAAATATGAATTGAAAGACCCAAGAAATATAGCATTTGAGATGAATAACCAAGTTTGATATATAGACCAACAAATTGAAATACTCAAACCAACAAGAAAGACACTACCAAAATCCTCAAAAAACTCCAACTACACTTCACCAAACCCCATACAAATGAAAACATAATACCTCCAATGCTAGGCGGCCAATAAACCTTCATTAACCAAGCACAATCACCTTCACACAACCCAACTCGAATCCCAAGGCTACAAGGACAAGTATGGCCCTAGGAGGAGGTACGACCATTCTAGTAAATCAAGGACAACACAATAAAATCTGATCTTTTACAAATGGAGTCACCCTTAGCAAGGAAATGATTAGCTTCAATGCCCACAGCAAGAATAAAATCTCTAAAGAAGTTATGAATGAAAATAATATATAGCCATGTATAAACTAGCAAATACCAAACTGAAAATTATTACCAAATTCTTCAATGTTAATGCACAATATGCACTTCTTAATGAAGCACACCCTCAATCCACCATCTAGGAAACCATAGTTGCAAGCCCGAAGAATGAAGTAGAATTGCTAAGCTTCCCCTTAGCCAGGTTCTAAATTCAATCCAATAGCATTTTGTTATATTTTTCTAAAGATGAGAATGAATGAGCAAGGCCTCAATAAATAAGCTTCAAATGGCAAATGAAACACTCCGAATTCCAAGAAGTCAAATCACTTCAACTTCCAAAAGGGACACCACTTCAACCATTCACTTTATTTTGAAATAATAAAATATTAAATGCATCTTCCCTTTTTGGCATCCATTTCAAAATGCAACAATAAAACATTTATTAAATTATTAAAAGCTCAACTTGACCTCTTAATGTCCCCTCTTTAAAACAACTTGAAGTCATCAAGCCTAGGCATGGGGTACAACTTAAAAACATGAAATTGACTAAGTATAAAACTCAATCCAAGGAGATAACCAAAACCAATGCCAATACAGAAACTGGTGGATTGCCAAAAAATAGCATGATGACCTGAGTTGAACTGTTGATGATGCCGCTGCCAAAATTAGACTTACTAAAAATAACCAATGTCAAAAATTGTAAGTTCACCTCAAAACCAACAAAAAACTGAACTAAGCATGAAGCAAGACTTACTAAAAGTGGAAACCCTAAATTTGCACATCTGAGTAGCCTACAAATTTTTAGAAATAGGCTAAATCCAAATGAAGATCATAGAGCTAAATTGGGGACATTACACACACACACACAATTGCACAGAATTAATTTAGATTTAAATGAGTTGGTATTATACATGAAAATATTGTAATAAATTTAAATGTCATTTATAACAAAAAAATTTGATGATGATAATATAAGTTGTGACATATGTTAAAAGTTGCTTCATTTATGTGCTAAAATTTAGGGCTTGATCTAACAAATGGCTTTAAATCTAGAAATTTCTACTCCACTCTATAGATTAGGTACATACCTGTGAAACTAGTCCCACAATTATGGAACTAATTTGATAAATGGAAATGATTATGCAACTCATAAAAATGATTCAACAATTCATTATAGCTAAACTAAGTTCACTCTAATCTCTATTAAACAGTTATGTATAAAGATTGGTGATGAATTGAAGCAAATTTAAGGAATTTGTTAAATTGTGAGGACCAAGTTTCCTTACTTCGATCCCTAAATAAATGAAATTCATGGATCTTTAATCAAAGTGATCCAATCTAGAAAGTAAATGCACAATAGACCTAGGATGATGTGTTTAGATTATGTGTTATATTTATTTGTCTATTTGTAAAATGATAATTAGATATGATCAATGGATCTTCAAACATTTTTCAAATGAATGAGCGAATATTATTAAATTAATTACTATGTGAACTTAACAACATAATGTTTATTAAATTGGCTCGTAATGGCTACTTATGTCATTAGTATTAGATAAAATTAAATTATATATTTCAAAGCTAAAATATTCATATCTACAACTATGGAAGTGGCTTCAATCAAGTTTGTGCCTATGGATCTTGCCCAAGGTGTTGAATAGTTTGTATAGGGTTTGAAAATATAAATATAAGGATCATTGATGAAAGGGATTGGGGTATAGAATGTACTGAGACATTGCCATGCATAATTATACCACTTGCAAGTTAATTATTTCAATTACAACATTCTAGATGATGAATTATAGTTTGTATAGAATAAAAGATGATGAAATATTTAATGAAAAAATGCATAATATCCAATTTTCACCATTGTAGATGTAAAAAAGTCTTCCAAATATTATATAAACATCGTTTAATTCTTCTCTATGAACTTGTGGTTAAATAAAAAATGAGGGAACAATTTAATTCAACTTCTATATTCACCCAAATTTTCATCCCTTAATCTAAATCTTAATCCCTTCTTTCTCTTACATTTAATAGCTATTGAAATATATTATAGAATTTATCCATCCACATTATACTTTTTTAAATATTTATGATAATCCTAAATACCCCATTATGAACTAATGTGCTAGCATTAGCTATATAAACATTAGAAACATATTTCTTCTTAATTAATGTATTATACATGCCATATTTTCCAAGGAAAACACATTTTTCTTCTATTTTACATTACTTATAAATAAATAAATTTATCTATTTTGTAAGACAACTTACTTTATAGCATACAATTGCTATAACCATTATTTAAAAAACTCTATTAATAATAATGCATCATCACAAGTAAAAAGCATAGAATTAAGCTCTTTTGTTTCTTCTATAATTAAATATATTTTTATTTATATCAGACATTTAAAGTCTATATTCTTATCTATACTTTTTTACAATAAAAAAATAAAAAACATATTTAATCAAAATGTTTAAGTTTTTTCATTAGTTTTTACTATTATATCTTCCTTTATGTATTAACTTCTTAGTCCAGTTCTTCATAAGAATTTATTTATATTCTGTGTACTTATTTTCTTCTATTTAGTAGAAACTTATTCTAAGAGAAGTTATTTTTCTATTTTTAAATCAATTTTTTAAATATTTTTATTAAAAAATTCATCTAATATATATTCAAAATTATATCTTGTTAAATTAATAATTCATTAAAATAAAATTCAAAGTCACTTGCTAATCAAAATTTTCAACATTAAAATTTCTAACTTATTTTCTAATGTTTTTGTTTTAGTCCCTGCCTATCTATAGGCGGAGACTAATGTTTTGACGGAGCTTTTTGGCTATTATTTTGGTCATCGAAAACCACACCAGTAGGGGCTTATCCTAATGTTTTGCAGATTGTTATTTTTGGGATCTAATTTTCCTTGATTTTCCCCCTTTTTCTGATTGGTTGATCATATTTTCCTAGGGTTTTTGGCTTTTCCTCTTTTGAAATTTGCAGAAAAAATCTGGCGGCCAATCAAAAGCAAGCCGGGAAATATTTTTGATGGTTTCCTGATGTTTTAGGGGCTGTAGACGTGTCTCTATTATCCATTGGGAGTCTATTTCTAGGGTTCTCTAGTTCATAGTTGTGGTCTGTTTCTAGGGTTCTCTAGTTCACAGTTGTGGCATGCATCAAGTGCACCAGCTAGATGGCTGCAGGGAAACATAACGTGGGGCAAGCATTAACAGTACACCTGTTTTAGCGCATGAGCATGTAATTTAACTATTAGAATATTTTGTATTGTGCTTTTGTTTTCTCATTTGTAGGCCTGCACTGCTTGTATAGATTTTTTGCATTTGAATGGGGCTTAATTGGTGCATTCCCTGCATTTGGATAATAGACTCAAAGCATTGCCAGCTTCTGCACCTTCATTCCCACCAAGGCAGGTCAACCGAGCTAAGTATACTATGCATTTTTTTCTTCTTTTTCATGTCTGTTTCTACTGAAATGGTTTTCAGATATATGGACTGTTGCATTTAGACAACTTGGATGTTTTTTTATTATGCGGAGGGTTGTGTTATATACCTTCAGCTCTGAAACAAGTTTTACTCATTTGGATGCATTACAATTGGTCTTATTTGTTTTCCGTGTATTTAATTGAGTTTCAGCTTTCTTGATTGCAGTAAAGTGGGTTTCATAGTAATCTTATCCTATTCAAACAGAGTTCCATTTCTGGAAATGCAAGTTCTTATTTGAATTCCTACAGAAATAGTCATGTTTGTTCATGCTATATGTTACACTTAATTGGATTCAATTGAAATTAATTTCGTTTTTCTCTACTAGGGCATTTACGGGGTTGGAAACACCCAACGAATGTCTTTGGCTACTTTATTAGTAGGTTCATTCTATATGCCATTCACGGTTTGACGTGGTCTCATGCTATGACAAGATTGCAGGATATGAACAAAATGTTTCTTTTTTCCATAACTTTTCATTGCATTTTGCTTACCTTTGCCAAAATGGGGGCTTTCAAATCTGAATGCAATGCAATTTTTTTGTGTTGAGCTTCAAATCTTCTATACTAATAAAGTTATATTTTTTGTTGGCGTTTGTGGATACAATGACCTCTTAAATGTATCTGTGAGTATTGAATCGTCTTTGGAGCAAAATTACTTGAACTCTTAGACTCATCTCCTCTTCATCTAGCGTTCTTCCCTTCCTTATCATCATCATCATTCTTACTTTTCTCATCGTCTTCATCATCCTCACCCTCTTAAATTTCTCCTCTTTCATCTCCCATCTATCTAAGAAAGCCCTTTCCAGTTCTTCCCAAAAAAGAATAAATCAACTTTTCTCTTCCTTTTATTTTGTATTAGATCCCCATACTACCTTTCTGCTTCACTAGAAAGTTTTAGACAGAAAACAATTCTCCAACAAACATTTGAGAATGGAGTTGTTTAAATTAACCACCAATCTCTAGTATCAATATCACCCTTCCATCAAATTGAAGTAGTGCAACGAAAACTAGGGTATGAAAAAATCTTTCAATGAATCATCTATTCTACCATAGATCTGAAAATAAAAGAATGAAACAAGGTAGACCTAAACATCTCCTTCCACTTACAAAAAGATAGAATCAAATATTCTCAACTTTATTGCAAGATATGAATATTTTGCTTGTGTCACACTTTAAAAAATGTCAGATCCAGATCTTGATGGTCCAATTAGGAGGGCCATATGAACAATTTTCAGAAAGATCTTAAAAATATCTTTCCAACAAGACCAAGATCACCTCAAGCAAACTACTTGTGATTATAACAAAGCTACTAAATTGACTGCTTTTTGTGCCCTAATTCTGTGCTGAAAAAATTATGAAAAATCAGATTCACAGGGTAAACCTCACATGGCCATATCTACCTCGAGAATGCTGCAAATCCTTCTGATGACTACTTTTCAGAAAACTCTCAAATTCTCTTTCAAAAAACTTAAAGATCTCTTGAACCAGACAACTGTGTGAAGAAATCAACCTTCTACAAGAAAAATTGTTTTTCCTAAACAATAACAGCAAAAAATTTCTTCCATTTTTCTTAACTTGATGCTTTGAGACAACTTATTAGATCTTCACATATTGTATTAGAAATATGCAGAAAAATAACAATGAAATATAAAAATAATATAGATTTTATACAACATAAGAGATGTTTGTGGATCAAGATGCAGCAATATCTAATTTACTTAGAAATATAATGAATCCTTAATGTAAGACAACACCATACAATACTTCTTTTGGAAGAAGCCACTCCATGCTATATCTCCAACATAAGACACCAAACATATACGATACTTTTCATGTGCCAGATATCAACATTTTCATCATTCATAATATCATACACCTATTTACTTGATTGTAAAAAAAATTTCACTCATACGATACTTTTCATGTGTCCCTTAAAATGATGTTCACCTCTTTTATATATGCTCCTCCTAATAGGATAATGGAGGGTAAATCTCTAATACCAACATAGACTGACTCAATTTTAATATAATTATGGGTAACTAACTAAAAAGATGTGTGCCAGATATCAACATTTTCATCATTCATAATATCATACACCTATTTACTTGATTGTAAAAAAAATTTCACTCAGAATTTCACTTGAGTAATATTGAAGGTGGCAAAGGTTTGTCTGGAGCTATGGATATGTGGCATGCATGTATTTTCTTCCCCTGATATTTGTTTTGCTTCTGAAGGTAATCAAGCATTGGTTTCTTGATAGCAATAACGCAAATTTTGTTTGCAGAAAAAGGTTTGAACCATTGGCTAAGCTACATAAGCTAGGCAAGTTCTGTGTTTTCTCATATGAAATCTATAATCCGTGCACAAATCCTCTGTATTATTCAATGACCCTTCAATGCTGTCATTTCTTTCTACTTGGCATGTTTCTAACCTCTAGCATGCTTGCTTTGGTCTCGTCGAATGACTTTGAGTCCCTCTAGTGCAACCACTCAAGAATTTTGATGCATTTTCTTTCGTAATAAATGGGAATTTCTTGTTATGAATTCAATTTTCTTTAGCAGAAAGTGTTAGGGGAAGGAAGAACTGTATTGACCAGCAAGGAAGGGACACCGCATCCCATCTAATTCTGGGTTTTTTTTTTGGAGTGTGTCATTCCAAGAACAGGGTAAGTGGCTCCTATGCGAAGAATTTGATGAAAGAATTCAGTGCAAATTTGACTTAACAAATGCATCGGGGTGGGACATGAGTTAAACGATCAAGATGTGGTCATGGCACAACAGTTGATAGGAAAATGATGAAGAACTCAACTTGGAGATATGGGCATGACATGGCTTCCATCAATCTTAGTGCAATATCTAGGCACTTCATATCAATTAATTATCAACATGGTAATTCATGATGCAAAATGCAAATTAAGATTCACTAGGCTTAAGTGCATTGTCAGGGAACGGAGTTTTTTAGATGTCACAGTTGATACTACCTTGGTAGGCATGTATGTAAGATGAGGATGCATGCACAAGGCTGTGTAGTCAATTAGGAGGCTATAATATGCTCATTTGTTTTGTTTTGTTGCGGTTATTGAAGGATTTTCAATACGAAAATACAGAGCAGTGATGACAACTAGGGCTTTACTTTTTTATTTAGCTGGTATCTCTTTGTTTGCTTCTTGTTGTTATCTCCTCACATTTCAACTGTACTTTTGCATCTTATCTGCAGTAGTGTTTATTGCTCTATCTATTTTTATAGACTTGGTACACTGTTTGACGTGGTCTGCCAAGATTGCAGGATATGAATGAAAAAGCAGAAAGATTTCATGAAAAAATCAGTAGCAGACATTATGTCCATGGAGCAAGAAGAAAACTACTTTTCTATGTGCTAGTCTGCACATAAAATAGACAATGGTATACAAATTTTTCCTTTAATTTCTATTCATATTTCACTAAGTTGCCTTGCCTTTTATAGATAGTTATATGAGTAGATAGCTGTTATCATAGCTATGGTTTACATTTTGTATTTTACAGAGATATAATTTCAAAAAAAAATTCTATATACACGTTAATGGAAATGGAGGACACAATCATACTCCTCTTCGACCTTACAGGATAACAATGTCCCTCCTAGTGTTGCATGACAGAAAGCATATCTCAGAGTTGCTCCTCAAAGGCACCAATTGAAGCAATCAAGGGTTTGTATTTTCCTCCACTGGTTCCATTGCAATAATTTTTATAATAAAAATGAAAAAAGCACTTGAGGTTTTAACTCTCGATCTCATGGTTATCTGCATAATTAATTTTTTTAAATTTCACTTAAGATTCAATGGTACTCTTCAACCTGTTCAGGCTGCATGCATGTTGTGTGGTTTGGCTTCATGCCTGCAAAGTGCAGGTGCTTGAAAATTCCCACAAATATAATTATTTTCCTTTCTGTGAATCTGTGACTATAGCTATGACGTCAAAATAAGCTAGTGAAAGATGAATGGGCTTGGCTGTATTGCATAACTAAAAGTTTACTAGCTCTTTTAAAATAAATGCCTAATGCCTTGCCTTCTAATTTTTGTACAACACGAGTATGGTGACACTACCAATGGGTGCATGCCAATAGGTGAGGCTTGCTTCACAATTTAGGAAATATTTTACATTTTGACAACTTCTCTATTCTTTTCTTCAAATTATAAATATCTAGCATGCCTATTTGTTTCATTGCACTCATAGTTACCAAACATACCCTTCGGGAAGATGCTTTCTATTTGCAGTTTGATTCTATCAATGGAAGATGACAAAACAGGACCACATGCACACATTTCACAAATACTCTCATGACTTACAATGGACAGTGTAAGTTGTTTGTAGGTTTGTTATGTAGATACAACTATATCATTGCATTTGTGAATTTTTAATTCTATTTGTAAGAAAACACATCAGATTCTACCTGTGGTTCAGCATGTGCTTCTATGAAGATACAGATTTTGTGTTGGGTTGTTGGTATTGCTATTCATCACTTGAATTGGCAGTATTGTGTTTTAATGATGATAACAGTGGTGTATGAAAATGAATAACAGTAACAGAGGTTGAGGGAAATAGCGTTTATTCAGGATCACTTAGGAACAGACAAGTTTGTATAAAAAGTTCTGCAGAAACAGTAAAGTACAAACGCTTCCTTGTGAACAAGAGTTGCTTTATATTATTATGGACCATACAATTAATGCTTCTTGATGTTAAAAAAATGTCAGAGACTTGCAGCTAGAAGCACTCCTGATTTCACTAATATGGAATGTGGAAATATTGCATCTCTCAATAAACTTAACTGTTTGTAAAATCTGATTGCAAGGAGACATTCACTTTGGCTACCTGAGAAAATTTGCAAATGCATTTGGATTTGATGAAAATACTTCATTGTTTCAAATATTGATTATGCAATTTCAAGCACCTTGGGAAGTTGTAAATCAGTACTAGAGAACTTTCATGTGCATATGTCATTCCATGGGTAACTAACATTTTGAAATTACTTGGACAGATTAAAACACAACATTGCAAATCTAAAATAATAGTTGTGACTTTCTTGAACCTTGTTAATTCTGAAATGAAAATGATCAAATCACAATACTCTAATAGTTAATTATCATATAGAAATAAGTTAGCTCCCTACGAATCTTTAAAAAAAATTACATTTATAGATGCAATGTATAATAGGAAAAACATGTTGGAGAATCTTGCAATTACGTGACTGTAAGTTCTCTCATAAATGTCACTGCTTAAATAGGTCATGTATTTCAAGTTTTTTTAGTTACACACTCTGAAAAGATGATTCAACGGGATGGAGTATATTTCCTTAGCAGGGGACAAGAACCCACAGTAGGTGCAGGGAACTTTCATGTTGCAAGAGCAGATCTATTACACAGGCAGAAACCTTGACACGCTCATTAGCACACTCTGATTTTCATTAGGCTTCTTCAGCCCTGCTTTTCCCATTTGGCAGGGACTCCAGCTGCAGTGCAGCCCTTGGTTTTTTTTACAAATCATAAAAATATTGATTCATCCATATCATATTAATATAAAAAAGTGCCTTTACATTTATTTTTATGTTTTTTCTCAACATATTTCTTCAATTATGCATAACCAAACTACATAATTCACACGTATATACAACTAAAGTTAATCTCTATACATGATCGCTTGTCCTTATCTCAGTCTTTGAAAAATAAAAAATTATTTGGTAGACAATATAAACTTTATTGGAGCCCACCAAACAACTCGTTCCTTTCTTACTAGGGGAATGCAGCGATGCCCCTAACTCCTAGAATGACATAGGAAACAAAAATAATAGGCGGCGAAATATCTGATGACAAATATCTGATGACAAATCCAGACACAGTAGACAAAAATGACAAAAACAGTAGAGTGAATCCAATGAGAGCAATCTGAAACAGTAGTCGGGTAAACCGTAGCATCCACTTGTTGATTGAGCTACTACAGTGTCTTCTTACCTGCGTCAACACATTCTCAAATGGACCACACCTTCCATTCTCAAATGAACTTATATTGGAGAGGGGACTGAACATTGTTTCTAATTCTTTGTCGCTTCTTTCTCTTTCGCTCATAATAATTTGCTTTTTCCTAAGCAGAGCAACACTGTTTAAGTCGTCGATTATGCATTTCATAAAATATATAAAATTACCAATTATGTTGCTCTCTGACTCGAATGCAAAAGCTATCAAATTCCAAAAGAGTGTTTCTGTTTCTTTAAAAATATAGATTTGAGGAAGATATAATACAGCTGATCCAAACCACCCTTTTTTAAATCGAACTTGCCCGTCTCTGCTAGGTTTTAATCTGACCAGGAACTTTTTTGCAATGTCCACATCTCTTGCAAATATAAAATCTGTCCATTCATTTATAAAATCTACATCTGTATCAACCGTAGGGGTCTTTGAGGGCCGCAAGAAAGCTTCAATGGTTTTGCTTAACAAATGAAGCAGATGACATGGATCTTCTTTAATAATTGCTTCAATTTCTGCATGTAAGATTTTCAATTCCTTGGGATTCACGGAAAAGGGAAGAACTGCAAACTGGGGGCTCATACACATCATTGCAGCCAATTTAGATATTGCTTTTTCAGGGGTTTGAAATTCCAGTTCGAGTATCATTCTCAATACAAATAGAGGAATCTGGTTTTCTAACTTAAAAATGTCCATCATTATCTCCATCTCAACAGTTTTATCTAAAGTACTGTATTTCAGCCTAAAAAATTCCAGAATAAAACAAGCATCAAAAGCAAAATTCCATGCCAATATTTCTTCAGGCAAACTATCCGTACTGTCTGAATAGCAATTTCTGATTTGTAGATGCAACTTCTGAATCTCACCCACCAAATTGTCGACAGTCAAATCTTTTAACCTTTTACCCAAGGTGCATAATGCCTTCACCTTTTCCACTCCCATTTTAGAGGAATACGGAGTATGCTCGTGGTGATAAATTCCTAATCCCATTATTTTAGGCTCATATGCTTTTAGTTGGTGAGACCTAAATTCTTCACGAACTCTACTTATGGTTGAGGATGATGGATAACTTTCAGTCTGATGCAGCATCTCCCTGTAACTGAGTGCATTTACCAGCTTTATTTTAGGCTGCATCTCTGTGGAAGTAGATGAATATGCCGGGTTCATTTTATGATCTTTCCCTGTGATTTGGGAATGTCAATACTGAAGATTCTGAAACCCACTGTTCAGCTAAACTAGAATTTTTAAACCAGTAAAATCTTCACTCAATAATATTTAAATAATTACTTACAGCAAATATTATTCAATAGAACAAAATAATAACTATAATCTTTGCAGCATATATTATTCAATGGACTAAATATATCTACATCACTGCTCTTTATTGAGCGATCAGACTGACTTTACCCTTCGCATTCATTACAGACTGTTTTCTAAACAGCAAGGGGAACACTTTTAAAGAGTTCGTAGCCCCTAAAATAAACTGTAATACAAAGCTTTAAAAAAGCAGAATAAAACTATTAAAAGAATTTACTAATATGCAACTAAACATGCATAACTAAACATGCATAACTTTTAAAGAGTTCGTAGCCCCTAAAATAAACTGTAATACAAAGCTTTAAAAAAGCAGAATAAAACTATTAAAAGAATTTACTAATATGCAACTAAACATGCATATCCAGCTTGCATAACTTTTAAAGAGTTCGTAGCCCCTAAAATAAACTGTAATACAAAGCTTTAAAAAAGCAGAATAAAACTATTAAAAAAATTTACCAATATGCAACTAAACATGCATATCCAGCTTGATAAAGCACTTTTGATCATATTTATTAATTACTTTTAAACTGATAAAAGAAAATATTGAAACAACTATTTTAATAATAGCAGTATTTTAATAATAGCAGCATTGTATTGCAAGGTTATGGATTCAACTGTGTATGTTTTTCAATCTATGTCAGCATTATCCAACAAATATTTATTCGAAAAAAAAAAAACTCGTGGGATTCAACTGTGTATGTTTTTCAATCTATGTCAGCATTATCCAACAAATATTTATTCGAAAAAAAAAAACTCGTGGGATGAATCGCTGATCTTTGTGGGCGAAACAAAAAAAACTCGTGAGATGAATCGCTGATCTTTGTGGGCGAAACAGCTTTGAAATAATCACTAAAAATAGATAACTGGTAATTTGAAATGAAAGATTACCTTGACGACAGGTTCTGATGTGTCCCCCAAGTGACTCTGTGTCGAAAATGTCTTTAAACAATACTGGCAGCTATACAGCTTCCCTCTCACATCTTCCTCGCATAATCCACACAATGAACATTACTTTCTACTCAGCATTCACATAACTAATTAGTAATTAATTTCAAACTATTGACAATAACAACGAAATGAAAATTTCCCTTTACAAGATAATATTGACAATTGCTGTGTGTACCTCATGGGCAACTAGTTTCACAAGGGTTGACACCTGATCTCCAAAACTGGAAGCCTCTGATGTCCAATAGGGACTCTCTCTCCACTGCAAATAAATATAGGAATGGTGTTGTTTAGTAAGGAAATATGGAAAACTCAAATAAAATCAACAAAGGGCACTGATTGTACCAGCTGAGTATTAAATAACAAGATGAGCATCGATTTGGGCGCTTAATCGCTTAAGATCGAAATCTGACCTATTTGTCTTTGAGGCGCAAGAGAGGACGATGATGAGTGCGCTGTGGAAGACTTGTTGAAGCAATGAAAGAAGTTGTAGGAGATAGCAATATGTATCTGACAAAGGGCACTGATTGTACCAGCTGAGTATTAAATAACAAGATGAGCATCGATTTGGGCGCTTAATCGCTTAAGATCGAAATCTGACCTATTTGTCTTTGAGGCGCAAGAGAGGAAGCGCCCAAGATCGAAATCTGACCTATTTGTCTTTGAGGCGCAAGAGAGGACGATGATGAGTGCGCTGTGGAAGACTTGTTGAAGCAATGAAAGAAGTTGTAGGAGATAGCAATATGTATCTGTCTCCGAAAACCTTGAAAATATCAAAGAAGGCAAAATACTAAATAAAAAGGATTTTGATTTATTTAGTATTTTTTATCAAAGCACTACAGTTTTTTGTTTTGTTTTTTTGTTTTTTGTTTTTTTTTATTATCAAAGCACTGCAGTTTATTTCTTAAGTTTTCGAGCTTAAGTATAATTGTAAGATTAAATTTATGGGATCAAGAACTTTAAAATATTTTTAAAAAAACTAAGCAGTAAGGAAGCCACCCTCCATGGGACCTTACTCTAAATAAAAAGACTCGTTTTAAATGTGTATAGAAAGATTAGGGTAGAGGACCCAGTAGTTGTGCACCCTAACTTCGCGCTTCTAATTATCCTACGTGGAAATTTCAAATCACTCCCAATTTTTTACAGCATCTTACTTGGCAAGTTCCCTGCTTATAACTAAGGTTTCAGGGCTACATCATCAAATATGATGCCACATTAGCATGCTTTTTGTCAAGGTGTCCAAAAAGGCCCAAAAAAAAAGTGAGACCAATACTTGTGCATTCATAACATGTTTTATTGAGCGTTGATGTGGAATCACATGATTGGTTGTTTTTTAGATCTAAAGAATACATTTTGTTTAATTATGGGTAGTCATCATCCACACTAACAACTTTAAAGTCACAACTATTGGTCTAATATTGATAAAAATATTGGACATTTTATAAACAACTACTATCACGACTATTGAAACATGCCCAGGTACTGGGTCCTCTCCCCTAGTAATAGTTTCGATGTAACTTCAAGGAAAGCATGTTAAAAAGTACAGTCGATGAAAAGGCATTAGAGTGAATTAGTAGGGTAGGTCCCCATGCGGCTACTTAGCTTATTTTGATTAGGAGTCACTGCTTAACTTATTTTGGCATTATTTGTCGAGCTAGTGGCCCCATGATCAGTTAATTTTGGTGCTTATTTTTAAGCAGTATGCTCAAAAAGATTCCAAATTATCTTTTTCCTGAATTTTTTTTTTGGCATGGGAACACTCAGCTGCTTAAACCACTTGAATTTAAGTAGAAAACATGCTTAAGCAGCTGCATGGGGACAAGGGGTTAAAGAGACATTGCGTTGTACCTATCGCTCGTTGAATTATTTGGCCAAATGGAAAAGGACAGTTGGAAGTTGTCAATGAGTTGGAAAGTTACTAAGACAAAATGTACAAGATCAAATCTATGTGTTTCCTTATCTTAAAAATTTGAGCATTACATTAAGATTTTTAGAGAAGGTTGAAGGATAAACATGTTATATATCTATTCATTCTAAAAGGAAAGTTATGGAATTCAAGCAAATAAGTTGAATTATTTTTACGGTTGTTTTTGTTTTGTGAGGTTGGGTGGAATAGAATGGATTAGTTAATATTAGAGAGTAAATATAATTATAATATAAACTAGTATATCTATCTTTATATAAAATATATATAAATAACGTCCAAAGATATATTCTTACAAATGTTAATTTATATTAATCATCAAATTATTTACATTAATCATATAATAATATTAACATAGTAATGAATTTTATTTTGGAAAAGATAGACTTGTGATGTCCCCTTCTAATTAAGTTAGCCTATATGTACCCAATCCTTATTTTTTCCAATAATCAGGTGGAACAATCAATCATCTCCAATGCCTGAAAAATTGTTAACACTTTAACCAAATTTCATTAAAAGTACTACATTGTCACAAACTTAAATCCCTAATAAAATCCACCAATAAATTTGCCCAAAAAAATTGAAATAAAACTAAAACCTCTCACCTTGTTGTGATTAACAATTGCAATCTGCTCTTGAAGGTCTGTTAAATCTTTGATATTGAGTTGATTGAGTAATGTTATACTGGTGATTGTTGAACTCCCTTTTATCTTCAAGTCGTCGGTTATTATAAAGGTAAGTATTTCTTTCACATAACCGCTATTCCCTTAACCTGCAGTTCCGCTATTCTGCCACAGTTGAATGAGGCAGTTAATTGGATTTCCACAGATACATATATTTGTGTAGAAGGTGCTGATATTGTGAGTTGTGACTGTATTAGCGGAGTTGAGATAAAGACCACTGCAAACGTAGTAATTTCCGCCTTCAATCCTGAGAGAGTTGAGAGAGTTATTAGAGTAAGTGGTTATAAATTTGGGGCCAAGCAGCTGGGATTTATCAGTGCTCATAAATTGAGAGGGCATTTTTTCCATGTTGTCATACAAATTAGATATAGAGCCAATTTTTCTATTGGATTATGATTCATACAGTAATCTAAGGACAAAACCGATGGGTATAGAGAGAAAACTAAACAGAAAATCAACGTCTTTACCGGCCTCGACATATACAATACGCTTATTGTTAGTATTTATCAGAAAGCGTGCATTCATGGCTTGGCTCCTGAAGAAAAACTAGCCTGGATTGATAGAGAGAGAATTGTTGGCGAAATGCATAGAGCAATCGAGAGAATGAATAACTAGCCTGGATTGATAGAGAGAGAATTGTTGGTATATCGAAATGCATAGAGCAATCTGAGGTGGAGAGAATGAATAGTGGTATAGGTGGTAATCGATGCATCTGTTTGGCGCCCAAATAGTGGATATGAGGAATAGAAAGGCATTAGGCTTAGAGCATGCAATTTTCTACATTTTAAGAGATGAAATAAATAAGATTGAATAATGATGTGTTAATTTTAGGCATGCGCATTGTGGTCAATTAAGCATAAGAATTAATAAACATTAGTCAAAGCTTAATGAGATGTTACTAATACCAATTTGTATTACATTAGGTCATAGTGGTTGTGCTCAAAGTTGTTGATGGTGATATATGAGTGTATAAAAGCATAAAACAAATGGAAAATTACATGTGAAAGAATGCATAAATAAAAACTTTCTTGGCGAAAAGTAGCATGAGTTGATGTACAACTAAAGTATTATGAGTATGCATTTCAAATAAAGTAGTTTATGTGGAATGTAGATATTTTAAATATTCAAAGCATATGTTATAATGTTCAAGTCTTTTGTTTTATCCCTAAGATTAAAAGGTGTGTGTTTATCTTTAGGGTTTTTGGGCTAAAACTCTTATCGTTGGAGGTCTATTCATGTGTTAGTCACCCTAAACTTCTTTCCTAATGGTGATTGGTTGTCCAGGTAAAGTAAATTAAGTCATGAATATTAACCTCCCAAGTTGTCTCCTCTCAAATAGCCTTACGCTTCATGCAAGTACTTAGTATGACAAGTTTCTTTTCTTCCTAGTGTTTTAAATATCTCGACTATAAAATCTCCAACCCCTGATTGATCGTCCACACGAAAAAACTTGATTGCATCACACCAAGAATTTGCGTCATAGATTCTGCTTGGTTTCTTTTGACAAATGATAACCTCCTATTACATCACACCTGGTCTTTACATTGTGGTTTGTTAAAGGGCCTCAATTTCTTACCTTTGAGGTGTATGACATATGTCAGCATTTGATTACATCACATGGCCTCCTCACATCATAAATTTTATGTGGGTCTCACTTTAGACTATGCAATGCATAATAAAAGTAAATGGGTGGTAGGTTATCTCTCATTATGGATTAACTCTCAATAAAAGTGGAAAAATAGAATGGTTTTATTCTACTACATGTCAATAATTTTGTGAGGTATGTTTCATGAGCCAAAATGGTCCTAAGTCACATTACACGAGCTTAATTTTTATGCTTATCAAACCTTTTCAAAATCATCTTTTTTCAACTATCTTAGCTGATATACGCTCTGGTATTTTTTGTTTTATCATCTCTTTCAGTAGTTTGGGTTGGGATGTGCCTCTTCCATGCACATTTTTACTCCTGTAAATTATTTTTCTATTTTTAATATAATGCATATTCCCAATAAAAAAATGGTATTTACAATTTGTGATAGAAATCAATTTGATTCTCTAAAATAATCGACTAAAATTCATACTAGGATTGAACCCGTCAGCACTTGCACCATCACTCTTGAGTTGGTATGCTGCATTAAATACAAAAGGTGGTAGAATAGGTGAGTCGTCGCTTTCAAGTCTCTAGAACACTTTAGAATTAATTATAGGTGTGAAGAGGAGATTTAAAGATTATAAAAAAAAGGGATACCATGCAAACTCTATTTGAGCTCATCCCTATTCTAGTTAATTCTCCTAGGAACTCAATCACAACCAATAAACAAGTCATCAAAAATCTCAAAAACCTGGATATAAATTATTCATAGTCTAAGGCTTGTATGTTTCTACTTGTGAGGAATTGTAATTTTCAAACCACCACCCAATTCATAATTGGTTTGGTATTCTACAAAAACCTAATGAGTTGGTCACCTTTCAAGCCTAGTAAGGCCAAGATTTAGTCAGTCAGTTCATAGGGTTAATAAAAATATTTAAGCACCCATCGGGCAAGAGAATCCTCTTAGACAAGTTGTAGGATAGGGTTGAGTTGACAAGGGATGTGATTATTCTAGAAACTAGTTCAAATTTGTTTAAATATTATTGCATTAGAGCTAACAAGCCTAACCTAATATGGAATAGTTTGAGATTTGATTTGGGCAAGATAATATTCCATAATATTTTTGTTAATGTTGATTTGATATTTTCCATATGTAACAAGTATGAACCTATTTCCAAGAAAGTAAAGGCCTAGGGTAGTGATGTAATCTTTACCTTGAATAAGGGGTTAATTAGGAAGGTCTTTGACCTTAATCCCATGGCCAATTATAAGATTAATTTTGATGAGTTGTGAAGGAGTATAGGAGAGACAAAAGTAGTTATAGGGTAAAATGGTTGAACAATCATAGATTGAAAATCACAATTAGAGCAAAGTCAATTCCTACTGAAGAGGTGGATCCCTTCAATGTTGAAACCTTTGATGAATACTTTAAAATAACATATATGGCCTTATGTCAGGTCTTATGGTTGGACTACAAAATGCATATATTATTACGCATGATCATGATAGTTGTCAACATCTAGTATATATATATAAATAGATTATATAAATACCTCATTTTTAGAGGAAAAGATACACATGGAATCGATTTCCCTTAAACTTGATAGGATAATTCCATCCTTTAGACCTGGTATTCTCTACAATTCCATATTTTTTTATTTCTTGGAAGACACCCAAAATTTTGCTCTTCAAGTCATGTTTTCTTTAGTAGATGAAAAACTCATTCTAGTTCAAGACATTATGTATATTTGGGATGTGTTTGCCCTATTTTTTACTTCCCCAAATTTTAAACTTTTTCTTAATGGTCAAACTAGCAAGCATCACTAGGTATTAAGTTCCTATATCCTAATAACAAGTTTGAGCTTGTTTTCCTTGGTCACAAATACCTTAATCAAATTCAAGTATCAAATCATTTTTTGAGCTCAAGTGCTTGATTTTTAAAAAAAATTGATGTCACACTTGATTTCTACATTAAATTATTGGAGAAACTCAACTCAAAGAATGTTCTACCTACTCAAATTTGTGTGATATTGTTGCATTATGATTAGATTAATTTGTGCATTGATTTTAAATGTTTGAAGGAAAGATAATTCATTAATTCATATAGTACCCTCGAAGCAACAATGTTGTTCAATTACCCAATGACCATTTTTTAAACTATGAACAAAAAAATTTGATCGAGCATGAGCGAGAGTAGGAGTGTGTCCCCATCGGGCACTTTTCAAACTTTCACTTTGTATATTAGCAAAAATTTTCCTTTCCATGGTTTCAAGGAAGTTATCAAGATGATCATGTTGAGAAAGGTACTCAAAAGTTAGGGCAAAAAGGTGGTCGGTGGTGTTTTCATGGTGCAGTCATGGGTGTGGTCTATAATAGTCCTCGAGAGGGTGAACTCCAAACACTGCCCATGGGTTGTCTATAGGCTTCCTATGGTTTGGTGGGCCCCCTATAGGTTTCCCACATGCTTCCCTACTCTGCCAATTCCTTGTCGCTCCATCTTTCCCTCAGCATTAGTGACAAAAATTTGTCACCACTTTCCCCAACACCATGACATTGGGAACAAAACCCTTCAGTCAAGGCTAGTGCAAAGGAAAAAAAATTCCCTCAACATTCATCCATCCGCGTGACTCAGCATAAAAAAAGTGGGGTTTCCAAAGCAGCTTGGCTCCCAAAGCATTTTGTGCAGTCTTCATTGTTGTTTGTGTCTTCTAATTTGGAATACAAGGTGCACATTTATGAAGACGTGTTGCTTCCCTCTATGTCTATCGTCAAAAGTCATGTGCTCATCGGTAAGATCTTAAACTACATTCCTCTCATTGATACTCTAGAATCATGGGTTCATGATCAATGGTCAGGGGTCTTAGAAGTTTTCTACATCCATGTGGGAATGGGTTATTTTTTTGTTATTTTTAACTTTAGAACAAAATGTGATAAATCTCTTAAAGAAATAGATTGTTTTTTTAATGGGAAAGGTTTATACCTACAACCCTGGACCCCTCACTTCAACCGTAGCTTTGCATCAATTCATTATATACAATTTTGGATTCAAATGAAAATTCTTCCTCTCAAATATAGGGATACTCAAATCCTAGAATCTCTAGGTAATTCTATTGGATCTTCCAAAGATTTGATATGGAGTTTGTTAAATACTCCTACATGTTGACCAAAATGTGTGTTCCTCTAAATGCTAAAAACTATTCCCCAAATTTATATCCATTCGCTCCAATGTGGTATCTAGAAATATAGCTAATTGAATTAGAAAATCTTGCTACTTGATGTTCCTCATCTCATTCCTTTGATCATCTAACCTTACAATGCCCCTCAAAAATCTTGGTTTGTGACGATCCAAAATCAAATTGTGAAGCACATAGTCCTCTTCTCAAAAATACAACAATGCAAGTCCTTGTTTTAGCAAAAGACAAAAACCAAACTTCCCAACAAAAAACTGATCTCCACAATTTCCAAACACCTAATGATCCCCATCCCTCTAGCCATAAAGGGTCTAGGGCAGTATCTAAAGTGCAACTTCTTGATATAAAAATCAAACAAAAAGATAACCTCAGTACTTGTAGGAAATTATTTCCCTTCCAAACCAAAGGATTTTGTTCAAATCCCCTCTTTGGACTCAAGCACTATTTTGAAATCTTTTTTAGCTAGTACAACAAATAGTAAGCAGGTTACCATAGGTGATGCATTTGCTAACAAAACAGGACAACAACAAAGCATACACAATACTAGTTATGAATCAAATATCCATTTTTTTCTACTTAGGAAATCACCAACAACTATCTCTCCTCAAACAAGGAGAGAGATTCACAATTTGTAGATGAATTTCCTCCATGAGAAAGAGTTAGTAATAGCATGTGCATAACCTTCACAAAATGGCCAAGGATGTGAATTCTAATGCAGAAGAATTCTTAAGAGCAACTCATTTAATTGATTCACAAATGTCTCCAATAGAGATAGGCCTTTCCAAGCCCCCTTCTCAATATCAAACACCCATATCAGGTGATATTAATCATGACAAAAGCATGCCAAAGGAAAATAACATAAGTTTCCAATAAGCCCATGAGATCATGATAGAAGAACAAATGACTGAAATGGTAAATCATATTGTTCCACAAGAAGGATCAAAACTATTTGATCAAATGACAGAGGAAGCATTAAATAAGAATCTAGAATATGATTTTTCTCAAACCCTCTCTATTTTGCAAACATACAGAACAATGTCTTATATTCCAATTACAGCACCCCTAACTAGAGGAAAACCCCCCAAAAGTAAAAAACCTTGGGATAAAATAGTTGTTGGTATCCAAGCTACATTGGATAAAAATCTCAGACCAAAGAGGGCTTGCTTCTCTCCTCAAGGACAATGAGAGTCCTACCATGGAATGTTATGGACTTGAATACCCCTAATAAAAGATGCTTCATAAAGTGTTAGCTGAACTCTAGTGAAGGAAACATCATTATTCTACAAGAAACAAAATTCACTAATAATTAGGCATAAGAAGTTTAGACACTCAAATTTGTCCTCATAATTCTCACGATATTCGTCTATTGATTAAATAGATATTATTATTTACTTAGTCAATTCATTCAATACTTTCTTCTATTCATGCATTTCATCAAATCATTAAACCGTCTTATGCTCATTCACTATCCATTTACATAAAAAATCATATCCATCCCATGGTCGTTCACTAACTATTTGCATAAACAATCATTCTTGTTCATTTCCATTCATAATCCATCTCATAAACATTCATGTTTGTTTCCATAATAAAGCATTATCGTTCATATCATAATAAATCCATTACCATAGTCATCAACTATCGTTTCATAATAAACTAATTATCATAATATTTACATTAAATCATTTCATTTGCATGAATCGTTCACTTCATATTGCATTTCATTAAATTATTAAAATATTATAAGCATTTATCCATACTATAAGCATTTATTCATTCAATAATATTATATGCATTTAATCATTTGCATAATCCACAATTTAATCCATAAAATTGTTTCATATTCATCCATTTGCATTAATCATTAAAATGCATTCATATATTTCATTAAATAATTTAAATTCATAAATCAATTTCCATGAAATTAGCTTAAAATTGCACATTAAATTCATAAATCAATTTCCATGGAATTAGCTCAAAATTGCACAATTTGAGCTTCCAGACATGAATCATGGCATAAATCACTCCACTCATTTCTCATTTTCACATTATGCATTCATCTATAAAAACTTCCTCCTCACTTTTTGGGGATACACATTTTTATTTCGAAATTCAATTTCAATCTCTTCCACTCATCACAGCTTCTTGTTGCACTTGTGCTCATAAAAATCTGAGAGCATCAAAGGCATAAATCAAGAATCATGGTGAAATAAGAAAACAATGGAGTTAATTTTCCTTTGAATGCATTTATTTTAGTTTTGCATAGTTTAGTTTGCATTTTGCATTTGTAATTCATTTGGAAAGGCTTTATTGATGAAATGCTGAAATTTTGATTTGAATTTATAGATTAAATCATTTACCTTCTTTAGTTGAGGCAAATCTGATATGATCTACATTTTGAATCAATTTCTTTGCATTTGATATGATCTACATTTTGCAGAACATCAATTTCTTCACATTTGAATATGATATATATTTTGCAAGATCAACAACTCCAGATCTGATATGATATACATTGTCTCATTTTGTAGTTGAAAGGAAAAATTTGATATCAATTTTTTTGCAGCAAGTTACATTGTGAGAGCATTTCAAAATACAATAAAAACTTTAATTCAAACAAAAGCAAAAAAAAAAAAATCATTGGCATAATTTAAAAATGTATCGCTTGAATGATTCAGTTTTCAGCAATTTATGAGCTTGTAACACAAATCTTTGATTTGAATATTTGAATAATGAATAACACCCCACAACATTTTATTGCAATTTTATTTTGAGTGTTAGTTTTTAGTTTTAACATTTAAATTAGATTTTTAGTTTTTAACATTTCAATTAGATTTTAGTTTTAGCTTTTTAAAATTAGATTTTAGTCTTAACATTTAAATTAGATTTTTGGTTTTTAACATTTAAATTAGATTTTTTCGTTTTTAAATTAGATTTTAGTTTTAACTTTTAATGTAGATTTATTTTTTAATTTTAGATTAGATTTATCTTTTTCTTTTAACTTAGCTTTTAGTTTTTAATTTAGATTTAGCTTTTTTTTTATTTTTATTTTTTTCTAATTTGGATTTAGCTTTTTAAATTTAGATTTGATTTCTAATTTAGACTTAATTTAGAATGTAGATTTAATTTCATGTAGAATTGATTTAGATTAGATTGGTTTTTAATTTAAATTGGTTTTTAATTTAGATTAACTTTTAATTTTAGATTAACTTTTTAATTTAGATTAACTTTTAATTTTAAATTAAATTTTAATTTAGTTTGACTTTTAGTTTAGATTAACTTTTAATTTTAGATTAGTTTTTAATTTTAGATTAGTTTTTAATTTTAGATTAATTTTTAATTTTAGATTAATTGTTAATTTAGTTTTTTAGATTAATTTTTAATTTCGATTAACTTTAAATTTAGAATAATTTTTAACTTTAGATTAGTTTCCAATTTCTAATTTAGATTAATGTCCTTTTACTTCATAGTTTAATTGTTGACTCGAGGTTAATTTAGTTTACTTTCTTGTAGGTTCGTTTGATAGAGACTTAAAAAATAAAACACACATTTGTTGAAGACTGAAAATTAGAAAACTACTAATAAAATTTTGATGCAAGACGATCGTCGAAGACATGATTTTGAAACCAATTGTCTTTTAGAATAGAAAACACTTCAATTGGTACTTTAAAATGAACAATTGTCTTCTCTCACATAGGTTTAACTAGGGGGTCAATGAACATTGTTTGTTGTAGTTAAAGGGATGGTAGGGAGTATGCTCTCACCTTGTGCAAACTTGGTGATCATAAACCAAACCCATCTATTTTTGTGTTTATAACCTTAGAGGGGCCTACCTCAAAAGAGGGAACGACTCCAACCGATTTTTTGCTTGGGCCGGTATATAAAAGGATGAGACTAAACTGTCAAGTCCTCATGGTATGTAGTCTTTAGCCATGCAGTGTCATTCGAAAACAGGTACCTACCTTTTCTTTTAAAGGTATAAGAGCCCCTAGTAGAGTGGTTAAAGATTTAAGTGGCTTTTTGTACTCTTGTGAGGTGCTATGTCCCTGAGTATCCACTAGAACCCTCTTGTTTTAGAAGCCAAAATCCCATCTATTTGCTAGTGCAACAACAGTCATTGTGAAGGCATCCACATTCTCCCAGTTCTTAGTAGAGGTGATCAACCCGCCATGGGAGATTTATGGGGGTTGGAAGTTTGGTTGACTTGAGAAGTGAGTGCACTATAAGGGGGAGCCCGTGTGGCCAAGCTTTTGGATTCATCCGCTAAGAATAAGTGCGGTTGGGGAAACCCACGTGGAATCTAGCAAATATTGTCCTTTCCAACCTTAAGATTTGTGCTTGTATTGTTAAAATCAAACACTTTTTCTGCTATGTCTTGTGTGTGTGTTCAAAAATAGACCTCAAACAAACATCACACCTAGTAATTTGCAACACCTCAAAACATTCCCACAACCATCAACCAAACATGTCTAACCACTATCCTCCATATTCATCCCCAACCTATGAACGAAACCAAAGGATTGAATATCTTGACCATCGTTTGAAAGAGCTTGAAAAAAAACTAGAATCCAAACATTTGAATGAAGTGATGGAATCATCTCATAAGCCTTTATCCCCACCAAAAACTGCATTATCCAAGTTTAATGTCCATGACTTTCTACAAAGGCTAAATGAGAAACCCAAACTTAAGTCCTCAAACACAAATAATATTGTGCAATCCTACCATGTCATGCATTTATCTTCATCCCCCATAAGTCAAAATAAACCTCATGAGTCTTTCACCCAAGCTAACAAATCTATTCAACCATCCTCTCCTATCATACCATCTACATCCAATGATTCATGTCAATCTCTTAGTCCAAAGCATGCTAGCATAGAATCCCTTGCACATCAGGATCAAAGCATTCTTTCCACTCCATCCAATGATACAAAAATTCTAAAACCCCTTCCAATCTTTGACCAAGATCCCATCTCTCAAGAACCTCATGATGATCCCCTTATATCTTTTTGTTTCATCCAAGATGATCCCCTTCCATCTCAAGAGAAAAATATCCTTCCAAGTCTACCTTCCACCTCATCTAATGAATCCATACCATCTCATGATTCCATTGTATCCCAAGAGAAAGATAATCCTTCCATCATATCCAATGATGTTCTACCATCTTCTAATCAATATTTTCTTTCCACAAAATCTCAAGATTCCCTCCCTCATCAAGATCAAGATATACCTCCATTCAAGGATACCCTTTCATTCCATGATGATTTCCATCCTTCTCATGATCAAGATATGTCTTTCATACCACTTCATGATGATTCCATACCTAATAAAGAGCAAGCCACTACATTTCCTACACCTCTTGATCCTTTTCCAAGTCAAGATCAAAGTACCCCCTCATCCCCATGTCAAGATCCTATCACCCATCCTAATTCCCCTCATGATCACAATCCTCCACAAGAGTCAATCACCCCTATTCAAGCTATCCATGAGCCCCTTACCTATCAAATGGGTTCTCTCACTTTTATCCAAGGTGGTTTACTCCAAGATCTTGTTATTCCTTCCATATCACATCCACCTCATGATGGACTTGCATCTTGTTTCATAAATAATATGTATCTCATTCGCAAAAAAATGTGTCAAAGTATGAACTACAAAGGCAAAGGATTAGACCTTCATGAATAAGGTATCCTAGAACCCATTTATATCCAAGAAAACACATACTATCATGGCCTTGGCTATACACCTCACGCTCAAGACATTGGCACCCATTGTAAGTCTAGACTCCATCAAAATAAACCTATGTATCCTAGTCCATAAAACCTTCCATCTATCTTAGGTTCTTATCCTATTCTATCAAACCTTCCATCTATCCTTGGTCCTTATCATCCAAACCCTAGTTCATTAACCCTTCCATCCATATTGGATCCCTACATCCCTCCATCTCCTATTCATCAAGAACAACAAAGGAACACATCCTTGATGCCCTCTCAAAATTCTACCTACATTAACCTATCCATAAGACCTCCATATCATTCATCTCTATCCACCCATCCCATTGCTCTTGGAAGCAACTTGGGTGTTAAATGTCAAAAGCTTCCATATCAAAATCCACATATATCAAAGGATCAACATGTCTCCTCGAAGAGACATGCAAAAATAAAAGAAAATCTGATCCAAAGTCAAAAGAAAAATCCAAAAGGCCACAAAGGCCCATCAAGTCAAAAGAAAAAAATTCAAAGGCCACAAAGGCCCATAAATCAAAAAGAATTTTTTTAAAGGCCACAAAGGCCCACAAAGAAAAAATCAAAGTCAAAAGCTATGTGGATTCCTAAAAATATCATAGAATCAATAAAATCTAAATTGGCATCCAAATTTGCTAATCCAAAAGCTTCCTCCAATCGTCCATCTAAAAACCCATCACCTTCCAAATCCATTTTCTCTCCATCACTCCACCACCTTTCAAGGTGTGTGCCAATGTTGATCTTGCCATCCTTTCCATATAACCATCAACAAGCATTCCAACCTCCTATCCATTATCCAACATCCATCCTCCATTATCTCCTTTAATCCAAACCTTTGCATAAATCCTTAGCTTCTTCCATCATACCATTAATCTACCAACGTTTATGAGCATAATCCTCATTTCCATGGTTTTTTAGAGCACATATTCGAGGGATATTAGTCATGGAACTTGATGCTTGAGTCCTCCCTCCATCTTCCTATCATCCATATACTATCTTCCATATTCCTCTTGCACTTTACACTTGGGGGCAAGTTTCGTCCACCTGTCATTCATATCCCTTATCCTCTTTACATTCATCCTTTACCTTTCCACCTTTGATCTTGACAAGGTTAAGGATATTATTGAACATCATACACCTTATCCTATACACTTTATCCATATCTTATGTATCATATCCTTCACCTTATCCATATTCCACCATCCTATCTAAATACATCCTTTTGTCCCTTCCTTGGTCTTGATGAGGAATAGGGAAAAATACTTAGGAATTGTGTCAATATCTTATCTAGTTGATCTTGATCATTCTATTCATTATCCTTATCCATCATGTCTTCCATTCCATATCTCCTAACTTATCAAAATCCATGTCCCATTTCCTTCCTTTGTTCCTGATGAGATTAGGGGAAAAATTATGAATGCATGCTTTGGATTTCCTTTCATATCCTTATGTGCAACCATTCCATCATAGTTCACATCCTTATCATTTATCTATGATTACACTACCTAGGGTGGGTCATCATGTCTCTTTGCAACCTTGAACCTTATCATGCAAATCATATTTGAGCCTAGTTGTAAAACATTATCCAATCCTCATATCTTTTGTCAATCAATTATCAAACAATCATCAATATTATCATACTTAGAGGAATCAATGATCCTAAGTACTTATCATCATCATGCCTTACAAAATCAATCATTCCTCACATCTTAATCAATCAACCATTATCATCTTTTGACAAGAGATATGTTGCTTGTGTGACATGTTTTGCAATGAATCTTTCATTTTGATCTATCATTTATCCATGGTTGCACTACCTCTAGTGTGGGCCATCTACTTTCTTCAATCAGTCATATCACATTTCATCTCACTCCATCTTTAAAACTTCAAAAAATCCAAAAAAATCATAAAATGTCCTAAAAAAAAATCCAAAAAAAATCATAAAATGTCCTGAAAAAATTCAAAAAAAATAAAATCAAATATTCCAAACATCCAAAAAAATCACATAACTTCAAAAATCCCTAAGTGGTGACACTTTCAGATCACCACACAACTTTGAACTTTAACAAAATCATAACATGCCATGATTGACAATCAAACAAGCATTGAAACATACATACCTATCAACTCATCTTGCGGATCCAACTAAATGTATAAACTGTAACAAAAATTCGTTCTACAGTGAAGCATGATGCATGTTTGTTTGTTTATCTTCAATTGATTTATGATTTTTATCTTTGGTTGCATGTCTTTTAGCTTCTCAAGGATGTCTTGGACTAGAGAGGTGAGGATGGGGCATGTTCACTTGTTCGTTGTCTGTGGATTGTTTCTTATTCACAAGATGACTCGTCCTAGGACATGGCTGTCTAAAACCATCAAGAACCTATGAGTCTACTGTGGATGAGAGAATTCTTTGTCTAATAGTGTCTTCCATGCAATAAGTATTCAGGTCATCTAAGGTCCTTATACCTAGATGCTTATACTTCATTACTAAATAAAAATGCAAATAGTATTCAAGTCGTCTAGATGTTCATGTTCTCTAGACGCTTATACTAATTTGCGACATAATAAGCTCGATGATGATACAATCACTTAAAAGGCACAAGAGGCTTCATCACCTTCATTTTCTTCCATCTTGCATTTCTTTCATCTTCTGTTTCTTGCATTTCATTTTCTTCATCTTTCTTGTCGTAGAGAAATCAATCAACTACTTTATCTCACTAATATGTCTCTTGAATCAAATCTCAAATCAATCAACTTGCTTCTCAAAATCTCATGTCCCCTTAATCCATCAATCAATCAATCATTGCATCAACTTGTCTTTCGTAAGCATCATTCTCAATCAACTTAATCAACTCATCAACCTGGCTATACTAATCATTTCCATCAATTGTTCAATTATGCCCATCAACTGTGCATTTCCATCAAATGTACATCATCGCTTTATCACTTGCGCAATATCAGGTATCTAATCATTTTCTAGAAATCTATCGAGAGATTAATCTTCTTACAATCTATTTGATCAATCTCTTGAGGGGGAATATCATTCTTATCATAATCCTTACCAGGATATCTCTAAGTCATGCATCAGTTGATCAATCTTTTTCTTCGAAACAACATGACAAGCTGCATTGTCTCAAAGAGGGGCAAAATGTAGACACTCAAATTTGTCCTCATAATTCTCACGATATTCGTCTATTGATTAAATAGATATTATGATTTACTTAATCAATTCATTCAATACTTTCTTCTATTCATGCATTTCATCAAATCATTAAACCGTCTCATGCTCATTCACTATCCATTTACATAAACAATCATATTCATCCCATGGTCGTTCACTAACTATTTGCATAAACAATCATTCAGTTCATTTCCATTCATAATCTGTCTCATCAACCTTCATGCTCATTTCCATAATAAAGCATAATCGTTCATTTCATAATAAATCCATTATCATAGTCATCAACTATCATTTCATAATAAACTAATTATCATAATATTTACATTAAATCATTTCATTTGTATGAATCGTTCACTTCATATTGCATTTCATTAAATCATTAAATATTATAAGCATTTACTCATTCAATAATATTATAAGTATTTATCATAATATATTCATTAAATCATTAAAATATTATTGCACAATCCACAATTTAATCCATAAATCATTTCATATTCACCCATTTGCATTAATCATTAAAATGCATTCACATATTTCATTAAATAATTTAAAATTCATAAATCAAATTCCATGAAATTAGCTTAAAACTGCACATTATATTTTCATAAATCAATTTCCATGGAATTAGCTCAAAATTGCACAATTTGAGCTTCCAGACATGAATCATGGCATAAATCACTCCACTCATTTCTCATTTTCACATTATGCATTCATCTATAAAAACCTCCTCACTTTATGGGGATACACATTTTTATTTCAAAATTCAATTTCAATCTCTTCCACTCATCACAGCTTCTTTTTGCACTTGTGCTCATAAAAATATGAGAGCATCAAAGGCATAAATCAAGAATCATGATGAAATAGGAAAACAATGGAGCTGATTTTCCTTTGAATGCATTTATTTTAGTTTTGCATAGTTTAGTTTGCATTTTGCATTTGTAATTCATTTGGAAAGGCTTTATTGATGATATGCTGAAATTTTGATTTGAATTTATAGATGAATTCATTTAGCTTCTTTAGTTTTCAGCATAAACAAGAAGTATTCAACAAATGGAATAAATGGTATTTTTTCACTCTCTAGCTCGAGGAGCTTGAAGTCTTAGTTGTGTTGTGGAATGCCAAAAATGCTCAATTTGAACTAATTCTCTCAATGCAAAATTAGATGCTCACAAAGGTAACTTCTTTTGACCTATGTTTTTGTTTTAAAATGTTTATGCTCCCACATCAACAATTGGGAAAAATATCCATTGGGACACCATATACCCAATTTTATCAAATCTAAAAGAGGAGAAATTTCTTATGGGGGGATATTTCAATATGATCTTGCACCATAACAAAAAAAGGGGCATTGTTGGAGGTTTGTCATTAGTGTTGTCATTGATGTTAACCTCTAGTTTATTTGTGATGAGTAAGTGCTCGTGGATGTCAACCTCTAGTGTGGTTGAGATGTTGAGAAGGTATTGCATATGTTGTGACTGTGTTGAGAAAGTGTTTATGGTGTTTGGTTTCCAAGTGATCTGCATATATTCAATCTTGAATTTATGCTTGTGTGGTTGGGATATGATGATCAGAGGTGTTTAGAGGTGTTATATCTAGAGTTTCAGGTTTTGGATCATATGATAGAAGAATTTGTGTTAACCAGTGTGTGAATTGTGAAGCAATTTTTTTGAGAGAAATGTAGATGCTCTTCATTTCTCCACATTGAGGGTTCTTGTCTTGTGCATTTTGGAACGTGCTAATATTATTTGTATATATCTTCCCTTGGATTGGTTCATGTTCATATTCTCTGCAAGGTTGGGTTCATGAGTTGTTTGTGGGAGTTTAACTGATTACACGGGATGGTTGCATTCTTCAGTTGTATGTGGTTGTGGCAGTGTTGTTGAATGCACAAGACAATTGAGAGGGGGTGAATCATTTGTTCATTGAAACATCAAAACCCTCATTAATATTCAGATCCACATCAACTTCATTAACCTTTAATATGTTAGAATGATTTGGCATGAAATAAAATAACAAAAACTGAAACACATCAACATAATGCACAATAGAACACTAGATTTACGTGGAAAAATGGAAGGAAAAACCATGGTGAGGATTAGCTCACAATATAAAGTAATTTCAACACTAAATACAATAGGCTCATTGCCAGATTACAGAAAAGAAGAAAGAAGATTGTTACAAAGAGAAATCCATCACAATGCAACAGGAAAGTCCACCACAACATCACTAACACATTTGTAGCATTTCTGAAGAATGTAGACACCTTCTACTCATTGCTTCCAATAGTCTAACTACATCAAAGCTCACATTGCACTTTACACTTTCACACTTCACATCATATCTCACATTTCACAGACATCACACATTAATCTTCCATCATCTCAACACTCATTTATATCATCCTTAACCTTGAAAACATTCTCCAAGGTTAGCTATGCACATTAACTATGCAAATTCAAATTAGGTTGGCACCAAAACATCCCCATGGTGGAAAGGAATGAAGGTGGACCACAACACACCTTAACTCAAACCTAAATCCACACAAACACATTGCACTACACTTCCAAAAACACCGAAGAAAATCTGCATTTAGTGTAAACACCCAAGGTCGGTTGAACCCATGTAAACACAATTAAAATTTTAAGTACACACTTCCTTTGATCCAAAGATAACTCACAAAAAAAAAGAGCACTTGAACACAATCTGGAATATTCCACAAACACCCTAAAATCCAACAGATTCCTTCATAACAACTTTAACTCGAAGAACATACTCATTTTGTACAACCAGTTAACCTTCCACACACTATAACTCAAGAAACCAATTTGTGAAGCACCAAATCACAAAAAAATTGAACTAATGATAGATATAAGCAATATGAGCACACCCTCATATCTGTAAGACCCAAAACCATACTGCGGAGAAATGTGGAGCAAAACCATTTCTCCGAGACAACACTACACACATAGTCCACACACTAGTGAACATAACTTTCTCTGCACAACGATCCAAAAAAGAAAATATGGATATAACATCTTTGAACACCTCTGATAAATATATCCAAACCGCACAAGCAGATCTTGAACATAGAAGAAATGCGGAGCAACACCAAAACACTACTCTATATGCCAAAACACTCTAAACCACACTATTTCTTCTTTTATTCAAATTTTCTCAAAAGCACTTCAAAACCAAGCACCACAAACACATTTTCATCACCTGCAACACTTCCTCATTACAACCAAACCAATTGTAATACAACAACTCAACCATACACATGCTTATCAAGGCAACACTAGAGGCTAACATCAATAATACTAATAATGACAACATAATGCAACTAATCAAAGCATCGTCAAGATTGACATCAATGTAGCAATGTAGATTTGTTGACATCAATGACAATACAAACTACTCATACTTGCAACAGTTGTTGGATATTATGTTGATGATGGAATATTCTAGAATGTTGGTTTATGTTGTTATGTAGTCTGTGAGTTGTTTTCAGACGTGATGAAGCATGAACTTAATTGCTTAAGGGTGTTAATATAGATTTGGCTAACTTGGCATGTTAGTGATAATTGTGGAAGTCCTTCATTACTTGTGGAAGTGTGGTGTAGCATATAAGTGTAGATTTGGGTCCTGGTTAACCCTTTCTACAGTCTTCCTTCACTTCTTTCCACTACAAAAGTGTTTGGTGTCGACCTATTTGGTGTTTACATGTTTGTGGTGCATACGTTTCATTGTAGTCAACTTTAAGATTTTTTTTAAGTTGATGATGGTATGAATGCAAGGAAGATTGTTGGAAAAGTGTAGTGGTGTGTTGTGGTGTGAAATATGATTAAGTGTTGTGTGAGATTTAATGATTAAGTCTACCAAAAGGTAGTGAGAAAAAGGTGTCTACATTTTCAATGTACCTGAAGTTACTAGAGGTAGCGAGTTGAAGGTTGTGGATGGTGTAGAGTTGTTGTGGTGGATCTTCATGTTGCTAAGAGATAGTGTTATTTTTGTAATAGTATTCTTCTTTATTCTTTCTAATCTGACAGTGAGCCATTATCAATGAACCCTTCTTTCTTTATGGGCAGTGAGCCTATTGTATTTAATGTTGCTATTCATTTATATTGTGAGCTAATCCTCACCGTGGTTTTCTCTTCTTAGGTTTTCTATGTAAATATGGTGTTCGAGTGTGCATAGTGTTTGATGTGTTGCTATTTCATTTGCTTACATTCATGTTAATTCTGGTTAAGGGATTGAAGGATAATAAGTATCTGAATGTTAATGAGGATTTTGATGTTTTAATGTGTACAATTTATTCATCCCCTCTTAGTTGTCATGTGCATCTAATAATTGGAATCAAAGTGAGGTTCCTTAGAAGAATATTAACCACTTGAGGTAGATCCATATGGTGCACGGGAAAGAGGCTCTTTTGTTTGATGGAAAAAATTATGCATTCTGGAAGACCAAGATGGAAGGTTTTCTTGTCTCCCTAAGGTTTGGAGTTTGAAAGTCAGTTGAAGATGGATATACCATGCCTACTAATGGTTTGACAAGTGATGATGAGATCAAGGCTTATTAGAACAATGGAAAAGCAAGGAATTCTCTTTTGAGTGGTATTTTTTATTTAGAATTTGTGAAGATAATGAGCTACAAATCCTCTAAAGAGATCTAGAAGAAGCTGAACATTATCTATGAAGGAGATGATAAGGTCAAGCAAGCAAAGATGTTGAATTTGAAAACTAAGTTTGAAACCCTAAAGATGTTAGAGGATAAAGATATTACAAGCTACATGCATAGAGCGGATGAAATTTTCAATTCCATCAATGGTCTTAGTGGAAAGCTAGAGAGGAAAATGAGGTGGTAATGAAGGTACTAAGAACTCTTCCTAAATATTGTAATGCTAAATTTTTTACTATTGAAGAGGCTTAAAATTTGGATCAGTATACTAGAGATCAATTGTTTGGTTCTTTAACTACTTTTGAAATGAGAGAGTTTGGTCAAAATGACTCAAGAAAAGAGATTGATTTTAAATTTAGCAAGACAGAGAAGGATGATGGATCAAATTTGGATGATCTTGATGAACTGGAAGCAAAATTTTATAAGGAGATATAAAAAGGGCACTGGAAAACACATAGGTAAGTTACCTTTCAAATGTTTCAATTATGGAATTTAGATAAGTCATTATGCTTCAAAATATCCAACCAAAGTTTCGAGTGACAAATACAAGGATAATAAAGGTAAATCTGTCAAGAAAAGTTATTATGTTAAAGAAGATGTTAATATATCTGATGATGAATCTGACTACCCAAATGATGAAAATGATGAATGCTTGCTCATGGATCTAAATGTTGCAATTAATTCTACTGACTTTGAAAGATGTAAGAAGGAAATTGCTCTGGAAACAAGTCACAATATCGAAGGAACTATGGTGATTTCTTTTCATGCAAGAGAGGAGAAAAGCTACTAGATAATTAATAGTAGATGCTCAAATCATATGATAGGTGATATGAGTAATTTTGTTAAACTTGAGAAGTTTGAAGAAGGTCTTGTTAAGTTTGGTGATGATACATTTGCTAAGATCTATGGAAAAGGTTCAATTAGTTTTGATGGAAAGCATTAAAAAAATGGCTTTCTTTATGTCAAAGGTATCTGGTATAATATTCTAAGTGTAGGACAAGTGTGTAGCAGAGGGTATAACCTTGTGTTTTAGGATGATGGTTGTGAGATCAGAAAATAAAGTTTTAGAACTCTAGTTGTTGTAGGAAAAAGGACAGAGGGATATTTTTATTAGCTCGAAGGTGCTAATGGTAAGTGATTTATGACTCAAATCAATGAAAGTCGGCTATTGTATAGAAGAATGTGTCACATCAATTTTGATAGCCTAGTGAGGATCAACTCTACTCAAGTTGTAAGATATCTGCCAAGAATTACAAAGCCTATCAATGTAAGGAATGTCAGGTTGGGAAGCAAACAAGAAAGAGGTTCAAAATCAAAGAATATTCTACCATGAGACCTTGGAGTTGGTACATACAAACATATGTGGATCAAGAAGAACATGAAGCTTTCAAGGTGACAGTTATTTCATGTTGTTAATTGATGATTACTCTAGAATGACTTGAGTAACCTTTATCAAAGAAAAATCAGAAGCTCTAGATAAGTTTAAGGCATTTAAAGCTATCGTTGAGAATGAAATAGATGTGAAAATTAAGTGTTTGAGGTTTGATAGAGGTGGAGAGTTCACCTCCAATGAGTTTAAAATTTTTTGTGCAGATCATGGAATGAAGAGGAATTTGTTAGATCCTAGGACTCCTCAGCAAAACAGAGTTGTGGAGAGGAATAATAGGACTATTTAGGAAGCAACAAGGATAATGATGAAAGAAGCAAATATGTCGGGTGTCTATTAGAGAAAAGCTATTCACACTACAGTTTACATACTCAATAGATTATAAGCAAGAGTAAACAGTTCAAAGACTCCCTATGAGCTATGGTATGAAAGAATTCCTACTGTTAGATATTTCAGAGTGTTTGGAAGCAAGTGTTATATCAAGAGAGATGAAGATAGTTTAGCAAAGTTTGATGCAAGGTTGGATGAAAGAATCTTCCTTGGATATTCTACAAAGAGCAAGGCTTGTCGATGCTACAACAAGAGGTTAAATAAATAGTTTAAAGTGTAAATATAAAAGTGGGAAAAGAACCACATCAAAGCTTAGTGCTAATGGAAGGATATGAATCTGGTGAATCTTTTGGTAGAGAAGAAGATAAAGAAGAAAAGGTAAAGGAGATGCAAGTTGAAGAGGAAGCAGCTCCGAAAAAGAATCCTAAGACTCCTGAGTACGTGCAAAAGAATCATTTTGAAGATCAAATCATTAGAGATAAGAGTAGAGGTGAGTTGACAAGAAGAAAAGTTGTTATGAAAGAGGAACATGTATATCTATGCTTACTTTCCAAGGTAGAACCTAAGATAGTGATTGAAGCATGCAAAGATGAATATTGGATAAGAGCTATGGAAGAAGAACTAATGCATATTGAGAAGAATTAGACTTGGGAACTATTACCAAGACCAACAAACAAGAATGTGATAGGAACTAAATGGGTGTTCTGAAGCAAAATGATTGAGAATGGAGAAGTTGCTAGAAACAAGGCAAGGATTTTGTGTAAGGGATACTCACAAGTGGAAGGAATAGATTTTGAGGAGACATTTTTGTTGGTAGCATGGATGGAGGCTATTAGGATGTTTTTGGCCTCTATAGCACATAAGGACTTCAAAGTTCACCAGATGGATGCGAAGTCTACATTCTTTAATGGTGAGTTGGAAGAAGAGGTATATATTGAATAATCGAAAGGCTTTCAGTTATCAGATGATCCTAATATGGTTTACAGGTTGAAGAAGGCATTGTATGGACTCAAACAGGCTCCTAGAGAATGGTATGTAAGATTGGATAGGTACTTTTTGTAGCAGGGATTCAATAAAGTGCCACAAATAGTAATCTTTACTTCAAATTGAGAAAGATCAAATCTTGATTGTGGTTGTGCATATTGATCACATAATCTTTGGAGGAAATGAGGCAATGTGTAAAAAAATTTCAAAAGAGATGCATAATGAGTTTGAAATGTCAATGTTTGGGGAGATGAATTTCTTCCTTCAACTACAAATCAATTAGAAAGAAATAGGCAATATTCATTTCATAGTAAAAATATATCAAGGATATGTTGAAGAATTTTAGAATAGAATACTCTATACCGGTATGTACTCCTATGGTTACTGGTTGCAAGTTGAGCAAGAATGATGAATATCCTAAGGTAGATAAGAGAAAATATAGAACAATGATTGGTGGACTGCTATACCTAACTGCTGCTAGACTGGATATCATTCATATAGTTTATCTTGAGGCTATATTTCAAGAAGATCCTAGAGAATCACATGTGGCAGAAGGAAAGAGGATATTCAAATATTCATAGGGAACTCTAGACTATGGTCTATGGTATCCAAAGGATACTAATTTCTCCTTGAGTGCTTATGAATATGTAGATTGGGTAGGTTGTGTGGATGATAGAAGAAGTACAAGTGGAGGTGCTTTATTTCTTAGAAATAGATTGGTTTATTGGCTAAGAAAAATATAGGATTCAGTGTCATTGTCTACTATAGAGGCAGAGTATATTGCTACAACATCTTGTTGCACATAGGTGTTGTGGATGAAGCAAACACTAAAGGATATCAGAGTATCATATCATGAACCTCTTTCTATCTTGTGTGATGATACAAGTGATATCAACACTTTAAAGAATTTGATAATGTATTCAAGGATAAAGCACATCTCAATTTGGTATCACTTTCTAAGAGAGAAGGTTCCAGATGTTGATGTTTAGCAGCGTCGGGCTACTTCTTCCAGACCCACACAATTGCATTTAGAGGCAATTCAAAAGATAGCCTAATGGCTATTTGAATTGTAAAGAAGGCTCAATTTTTAATGAAGGCTCAAATCTCCTATGGCGCAATCTTATTGAAGACAATTCATATTTATATTTAATATTTGTTTTTTTTGAAGGGTCACAAATTTATTAAGGAGTGTGATCCTCTATGTGGCCGACCTTCCTTTTGATAGAGAGGTACCTCTTTGTTGTGGCCAACATGTTGTTTATGAAAGGTCATGTCTCCCATCTCCTTGTGTATATATATCCGATGAAGTTTCATTGTTGATTATCCATTTACTCATATTCATTACATGATATCAAGTGCGAAGGTTCATCAAAGTGTGAATTGTCTCAAGTACAAATCGACATTTGTGTAGAAGGCATAAATCTTTGTTAGCAGATTGCTTCACTCAGTTTCGCTGATTGCATCAGTTTATGGTGCCTTATCTTTGGCCTTCATATCGTCCTTCATTGTAAAGAATAATTCATTGAGATTTAATATATAAGAGATATATTATTGGTGGGTTTTTCTCCCTCAAGAGGAGGGTTTTCCCAGGGTAACTGTTGTGTTGTGTTTTTGAGTTTTGAATTAATTTGTGTACATTTAAATCTGATCATAAAAACTAACATGGTATTAGAGCGGGTTTGAATAAGATCTTGATCAAATTTTTTATTATAGTGATACTCTTTATTCTCTTTCTCATTATTGTCTATCTCTATCTCTTCGTCAAGATGGTGAACAGTCTTAAGATTGAGGATAGAAATTTCACTTCATGGAGATTTAGAATTATGCTCACCTTGGAGGAGAATGAATTGGAAGAGTTCATGGAGAGGAAAGTCCTCGAGCCTACGGATGAGGAAGAGAAGGTGCAATGGAAGAAGAAAGATACTAAGGCAAAGAAGATGTTAGTTGATTCCATGAAGGACCATATTGTTCCCATCATCTCTAAGATGAAGACGACAAGGGAAATGTTTAAGTATTTGGAGGAGATGTATGAAATCAATAACACAAGTCGAGCACTTACGCTGAAGCAACAACTTCATCATGTTAAGATGGCGGAAGGAGAATCTGTCATTACTTACTTCATGAAGATTTCCAAATTAAGAGATCAACTCTCTACCATTGGTCATTTTGTTGATGTCAAGGATTTGACCATGTTGACTCCTAATGCTCTTCCTTCATCTTGGGAGTCTTACATTCAAGGAATCATTGCAAGATCAAAACTTCCCAAGTTTGATCGCTTGAGGGAAGATTGTATTCAAGAAGAGTCTAGGTTGGCTGCGAGAGGTATTGGTCGAAGCTCCACAAATGAAGACATTCATGTTCTTTCCACTCAATCCTCGAAGGAGAAAGGAAAAGGAGGAAAGAAAGGATACTTCAAGAGGAATAGAGATAAAGAAGCTAATGGTGCTCCCGCATTCAAGAAGAAGTGGGACCTCTCCAAAGTCCAATGTTTTCATTGTGACAAGTTTGGTCACTATAAAAATGATTTCCCAACCAGACCTACTCAACATGCTTCATTTGGGGATGTGGATAAGATCTCTCCTCAGAAGGATTCTAGGGAATTTCTATTCTAAGTCATGTGCCTGTGTTCAAGCTGTGAAGGTTGTGTGCTGATCTGAGCGCAAAAGCAGCGTATCTCACTGTGTCCAGCATTTGCATCCATCAGAATATTTAAAGAGATAAGTGTTCTTTGTTTTGTTTGAAATCACCTTTCTAGGCTAAATTTAAGTTATATCATCATGTGTGATTATTTATTTTCATGCAAATTATGAAGATCACTGAGTGTGACTGAGATGAAAAAGAGAATTGCATTTTCGTTGTGATAGGATGATCACATCGATACCATTCTCTTGTGTGTGGACTATGATGGTACCTTGAGGGGCCTGATTCTATGTTAAATATGCTAACTACATAATGCATTCAAGAAATCTATAGTTATGCAGATTGTCTTTTGTTGTGCTAAGTTTAGCACTCTCAAAAGGAGTAAAAGATGGAAGAAAGAGTTATATCAGAATTCAGTAAAGATAAGTTTCTTTATCCCTTCATTATGATCTTTTTGATATATTTCTCCTATAGGTTGATTTATTCATGTTTTAATATTTCTCATAAATTCTTATGTATTCATGCTATAGCCTGAGATAGTAAATCTTGTATGATTCTAGCCTTGATATTTCTTTGGATAGTTATAAACTATTAGTAATCTCTCTCTAAAATGCTTTCATGACAGTTCTAGGAGTAAGAAGGTGATGAGAGATTGCTTAGTGATGAAAATATTGAGGCATCTTGTGAGGAAGTCGTGCCGACCAAAGATATGATCAAGTATGAAGTCACAACTTGCAACCATGGGATTGAGTTGGTGGCTAGAGGGAGCTCACTTCTAGAAGTCTTCTTTGCAATCTCTGAAGCAGGGATCAAGAGGGAGTTATGTGATTCACTGAGAAGAAGTGAAGGTTGCAGTGTTGCAAGGCCAAGTGTTAAATCCTTGAAAGACCTTGTCAGCTACTGAGATCAAAATTGCACAAAGATAGTCATATGGATTTGATATTGGTAGCTCTACAAACCTATTCAAAATAGAGTGGTATGCAATGAGGTCAAGGAGGTTCACCTTGAACTCTCTACAGTACTAGTGATGTGCATTGGAAAACATTTATCTAAGGAAAGCATTGCAATAAATCTTGGTTGATGAGGTCAGAAGGTTGATGCAAGTACTTAAAGATTCAGAGGGAGCCTACTAAACCTAAAGAAGATGGGAAGTATACTTAAGAGGTTTGGTATGATGGATTGCAAATCCATGTCTACACCTATGGAGATCAACCTACATAAGTTGAAAGAGGTTGCAGCTAGTTCAGACTTGGTGGATCCTATGATATACAGGCAATTGATTGGGTCCTTGATGTATCTAGTTAACACTAGACCAAATATCTATTATGTTGTGAGTGCACTTAGTTAGTTCATGTGTGAACTGAGACAAATACATCTTGGTGCAGCAAAACATATCTTGAGATACTTGCGTGGCACAATTGGATATGGGTTGAGATATTCTTGAGATGTGGACTTGGAGCTGCATGGTTTTACTGATTCTAATTGGGCAGGGAGTGTTACTGATTAGAAGAGCACCTTTGGATGTTGCTTTAGTTTGGAATCTGCTTTGATTTCCTGGTGCATTAGGAAGTAGTCATTTGTAGCATTGAGTACAACAAAGGCAGAGTATATTGCAGCTTGTATGGCAGCTTGGGAAGCAATGTGGCTTCGCAAGCTTTACAAGATTGTTTGGACAATCAATGGAGCCTACAATAATTCATTGTGATAACCAAAGTTGTGTGAAGCTTTCTATTAATCCTTTGTTTCATGACAGAACCAAGCATGTTGAATTCAAATACCACTATATTAGAGATATGGTATTGAGGAAAGCTATACAGTTGAGGTATGTCAGCACTGATGAACAAATGACAATCATTCTCACCAAGCCTCTCTCCAGGATAAAGTTTGTGTACTTTCAAGATAAGCTTGGTATGGTAGAGAATACAGCCTTAACTGAGAAGGAGTCTCAGTATCAGTGATTCTCTTTAATGATTTCTTCTCTATGAGAGAAGTTCAAGGTGAAATCCCTTGATGAATGAGTTCTTCTCTGTGAGAGAAGTTCGAGGTGAAATCCCTTGATTAATGAGTTCTTCTCTGTGAGAGAAGTTCAAGGTGAAATCCCTTGATTAACGAGTTCTTCTCTATAAGAGAAGTTCAAGGTGAAATCCCTTGATTCCACCCTCTGGGAGAGCCATGGTGGATGTCATGTGTGTGACTCCATGACAACATCACGTGAGAGATTCCGTGATGATTTTCTTGTACTTGTGTTTTCACCCTCTGGAAGAGCCATAGTGAGCATCACAGTGAGGTGACAACATCATGTTAAGTGATGGGAACTTGTACATACCATCCATGGGAGTAGCCATGATGGTTGATATCACGATGAGGTGATATCTTTCTTTTCCATACATAGGTGTAGCCATTGTGGTTGACATCACAATGAGGTGATATTTCATATGCAGCTGGAACTATCATCCCTAACTGAGAGGGAGTGTTGATGTTTAGCAACGTTGAGCTTCTTCTTCCAGACCCACGTGATTGCATTTGGAGGAAATTCAAATGATAGCCTAATGGCTATTTGAATTGTAAAGAAGGCTCAATTTTTAATGAAGGCTCAAATCTCTTATGGCGCGATCTTATTGAAGACAATTCATATTTATGTTTAATATTTGTTTTTTTTTAAGTGTCACGAATTTATTAAGGAGTGTGATCCTCTATGTTGCCGACCTTCCTTTTGATAGAGGCATACCTCTTTGCTATGGCTGACATGTTGTTTATGAAAGGTCATGTCTCCCATCTCCTTATGTATATATATCCGATGAATTTTCATTGTTGATTATCCATTCACTCATATTCATTACATGATATCAAGTGCGAAGGTTCATCAAAGTGTGAATTGTCTCAAGTACAAATCGACATTTGTGTAGAAGGAAAAAATATTTGTTAGTAGATTGCTTCACTTAGTTTCGCTGATTGCATCAGTTTATGGCGCCTTATCTTTGGCCTTCATATCGACCTTCATTGTAAAGAATAATTCATTGAGATTTAATATATAAGAGATATATTATTGTTGGGTTTTTCTCCCTCAGGAGGAGGGTTTTCCTAGGGTATCTGCTGTGTTGTGTGTTTGAGTTTTGAATTAATTTATGTACATTTAAATCTGATCATAAAAACTAACACCAGAGAGTGAAGTGAAGTTGGAGTATGTGCCTACAAGAGATCAAGTTGCAAATATTTTCACAAATGCTCTTCCAAAAGATACATTTGAGTATCTTTGGAAAAAGTTAGGGGTTATTTCCCCTCCTTTCAACTAGATGCATAAGTCTGTGCTTCAGTCGAGTGGAGCAATTCAAAATTCATTCTTTGTTCTGGACTGATGTTGGAGGCTACCTCTCAGGGTGAGCAAGTAGTGGTATATTTGGTTATTGTAGTCAAGGGAAGCAAGTGTTGTCATTAGTGTAGAGAGAGATGATTTGGAGAGTAGAAAGGAAAAGATTTGGTTGTATTTTTTGTCCCTTACAGGTGTTTCATTTTTGGGAGAGAAAGTATATATGAATATTGTCAAAGGGGGAGAAAAGAAAAGAAAGTATGTGTGTTTCCCTTTTCCATTAATGTCAAAGGGGGAGAGAGATACAAGCTCAGAAAAATAGAAGTGTGAAAAACCATATAAAAGGGGGAGAGATTGAAAAGAATAAGTGCTTGTGGAAGGGGGAGTTTTGATGATCAAAGTTTCTTTTGTTGTTGATGGTTTTTCATCAATGGAAAAGGGGGGGATTGTTGGAAGTTTGTCATTAGTGTTGTCATTGATATCAACCTTTAGTGTCGCTATGATGAGTAAGTGCTTGTGGATTTCAACCTCTAGTATGGTTGAGATGCTGAGAAGGTATTACAAATGTTGTGGCTGTGTTGAGAAAGTGTTTAAGGTGCTTGGTTTCCAACTGCTTTTGAGAAAATTTGAATAAAGAGTGAATAGTGTGACAGAGAGGTGTTATGTATTATGCTTTGCATATCTTCAATCTTGAATTTATGCTTGTGTAGTTGGGATATGATGACTAGAGGTGTTTAGAGGTGCTATATCAAGAGTTTCATTTTCAATATCATACGATAGTAGAAGTTTTGTTCACTAGTGTGTGAACTATGAAGTAGGTTGTCTGGGAGAAATGATGCTCCACATTTCTCCACATTAAGTGTTCTTGTCTTGTAGATTTGGAAATGTGCTAATATTGTCTAAATCCATATTTCCTTGAAGTGGTTCATGTTTAGATGCTCTACAAGGTTGGGTTCATGAGTTGTTGTTTGTGGGATTTTAACTAGTTACACATGATGGTTGTGTTCTTTACTTGTATTTTGTTACGACAATGTTATTAGATATTATGTTGATGATGGAATATTCCAGAATGTTGGTTAATGTTGTTATGTGGTCCACGAATTTTTTTAGACCTTGTGAACTATGAATTTAATTTCTTATGGGTGTTAATACAGGTTTGGCCAACCTGCAATGGTAGCGCTAATTGTGGATGTGCTTTGTTGCTTGTGGAAGCATGGTGTAGTGTGCCAGTGTATATTTCAGTCTTGGTTAACCCTTGGTGTGGTTCGCCTTCACTTATTTCCACCGTGGAAGTGTTTGGTGTTGACCTATTTGGTGTTTGCACATTTTTGGTGCATACATTTAATTGTAGCCGACTTAAAGATGTTTTTCAAGTTATGGATGTTATAAATGCAATTTAGTGTTAAACACCTAGAATACTGAGAGGGGGTGAATTAGTATTGCTTAAAACCACTTAAACATGTATTCAAAATATTTCATCCAATTTGAAAAAAAGTAAAGGAACAATTAAATCATATAAAATATAACACAAGAACACCATATTTTATCTGGAAAACCCAAAAAGGGAAAAACCACGGTGAGGATTGGCTCACAATATATTATAACCTATGATAAGATATTACAAAATGGCTCATTGCCTTTTGGACTCAATGTTTGGAGGACTCATTGTCTAGAGAATAAGAGAAATAAAAGAAAGGGTAGCTCACTACCAAGATTTGAACTAATATAATGCATCTACAATATGTTGGAAATAGTTCTACTTAATCTCTGAATACTAAATCAAAACACTTCATACTTCACCACAATTCACTTTTCCCTTCTTCGCATTATATTTGCACCACACTCGCACACTTATCATAAGGACACATTCAAGAATTCATACAACTCTAATCAACAACATACAACACTGAAATAATCTTACATTTATATGCATTACATTTGTAAACACCTACACCATCAATTAGTTCGGCCTAATTAGATGAAACGTGTAATACAATAGCTTGTCAACTCAAGATACAACCATACATACTTCATAGAATAAACAAAAAATTGTAACACATCAAAATAGGTTGGAAAGTACCTATAATAGCTCCCATAAGTCTGATCGAAACTTCCCTTAATTCCATACGACCCCAAAATTTTAAGGTCGACACCACTGGTGAAGCAACACTAGAATGAACCAATTGTTCATCCACAACTTGACACACAAAATTCCAAAACACTTGTCACTTGGATTATAGATACTTCTAACATCTGTAAGCTCACTCCCTCAAAACTGTATAAGTAATAGTCTTTTGTGGTGGAATGTGGAGCATTCCTTGATCATGTACTTTGTATTGATACCATTATAACTGCCAAGACCGATACTCTATCAACTCTAGCTTTGACATCGAAGGGCATCAAGACATGAAAAATTTGATTTAGATTCCTCCAACATGCACCAAAATTACCTTAGAACTGCATAACAAGATTCTTCATGGTGGAGTAATGCGGACCTCGAAAATGGTTCACTATATACTGAAAATTGTATTATGGGACTTAGGAAAATATCCAACACATCTCTTTTGCACCGAACTAACATAGTTGCATCTGTATAATGCATTATCATCACTACATTCAATCATGCTCATCAATCAACTATACGACAATGTTGACATCAATGACAACACCATACATGCTCATGTTCATGTTGCCAATAATCTAATCAATGACAAGAAAAATTCCAACGATCTCCCCCTTTGTCATTGATGGAAACATGCCCAAACTATTCTCCAACTATTCTCCCCTTTAACATCAAGGGAAAAGAGCACACTGTACAAACATATACTTACTCCCCCTAACTGATATATGTGTGTGTGTGAGAGAGAGAGAGAGTATTATATCTCAATACACAACAAACTTACTCAATAACCAAAGCAACTCCACCTAACATTGCTATCCATCAAAAATGATCAAAAATTGCACTGTTATACTATCCACTATCTTCCACATATGTACAATAAAATTAAAAATTGGGGTATTTGCAGGATCATGGTGCGCCAAAAAGTGGCAATATTATGGGTATTTGTAGGGTATGTGGCTGACGACGTTTTTTTCACCCAAAATTAATGAAATGAAAAGGGTTTTTAGAGGATATTCTCAACTTTCCAAAAATATAAATTATGATTTAATTTGAATTTAATAAATA
>VDFB02128519.1:9884974-9910006 GCA_007258455.2 Sequoia sempervirens | reverse complement strand
TAGAAAAGAAAAGGAAATACATTCCTACGACATCTGTTGGGGCTGGAGTAGATATAGTGACAAAATTACTCCAATCTTCCTTAGGGCCCAAGAAATCCCAAAAAATTTCAAGAATTTTGAATGATGTTGTCTCTGGTAATCAGGTGTTAGAAGTTGTAGAACCTTTTAAAGATATAGATGATGATAAGATAACCACAGATAATTATAAAATCATACATGTTGACATAGGTACCCAGACACTTGAAGGTGATGTATATCACGCCAGTTACTTAGTCAATGCTTTAGCCAAGCGGGTAAAAGAAGAAAGGAAAGAAAGGGTAAAATTTCAATCTCAAATTTTGGATTTCAAAAACTTTATCTCTTCTATTGTTTCTCCCTTTTTGTATACTAAGGCTTCTAGTTCCCAAGAAAGAGTTATTGATGAGTTTGCAATGCAGTTGATTAAGAAAAATCTAAATTATTCCAAGGCTGCTAGTGAGTGGATTGAAGAATTGTCTCAGGAAGCTATATTTTTTATTTGTAAATCTGTGATTTCCTACATTGACATTGTTGATAAAAGAAAAGGATTAATATCAGAACTGCAGCAGGTTAGAAATGATCAAACCAAGCTGTATGTAGTTTCAGAAGAAATGAAAGAGTTAATTTCCATGGATTGATTGAAGTTGGTAAATGAACAAATTGTTAGTGATCCAAAGGAATTAGATCCTTCATGGCTTGATTCACTTAAATGGAAACTAAACATATATGATGACTTGGTAAAGGAAATCACATAAGTGTTGGAGAAGTATTTGGATATGTTAGGAGAAATCGAGGGGAAATTTCATGATTTGCAGGTGAAGATAACAAATGATTTTGATGAGAAAATTCTGGACACAAAAGAAATCTGCTCAAATTTTAGAGAAGTCTTCAACAGAGAAGTAGCACATCCTGCTACAATGACTAAAGAATCTTTCTCAAAGCTTGGGAAGCTGGAGCTTTATCTCAAAACTTTTAAAGCTGAAGTAGAAAGGAGGTTTGACACACTAAACAAGTCTGAAGTTGCTCTCAAAAAATGGAGAACTAGGCTTCAAATCACATTGACACCAAGCAACATGGAGATTTTGGTAATCATTACTAGGTACAGGGAATATAAAGCTAGAATGAAGATGTGGGAGAATTTGTTGCGACAAGGAGAGAATGAGGAGCCTAAAGCTGATGAAGTTGAAGCGGCTAGGATGATGTATAGTTTATTTTTAGCATTTTCATATAATTTCTTTAAAGTTGGCACTTTTAAGTTAATGACTTCTTTTAATTTTCGGTACGATTACTTTCAAGAAACTGTTACCAAAGACATTGGCTATGTTTAAATATTGGTTTGACTGATGTGATAAGGCTCTTTTGAGAAAAATTTGATTTACTCATTAGGGAAAACTCTGTTATTTTGGCTATTATCTGTTATTGTGATAAGGCTCTTTTGAGAAAAATTTGATTTACTCATTAGGGAAAACTATGTTATGGTGTATAGATTTCTTCTGTTTATACTGAATGCTTGCTAGTGTGATATCTATTATTGGGATGACAGATGATATAATTTTGCTATATTTCTATGGTGTTATTATTTGTGAATAAAATTTCTACAGAATAAGGGCCTTTCAATCTGTGAATAATTTAGGTGATTTGGTAGTTTAAGTTTGGTGGACACTGGATGCCTTTATAAGTTATTTATGTTGAATTGTTAGCTTTTGTTAGCTTATAAGTTATAAGTTATGGATGTTGAACTATTAGCTTTTGTTCAAGGAATGGATTAATAGTATTCCTTTCAATTATTTATCAAAGATTGTGTGAATGGCAATGCAATAGGAATTTATAAGTAGTGTGATAAGTGTTGTTCTTTAAAAATGATGCAGAATCACGTATCAAATTCAATACCATGGAATACAATATATAATTTTTTTCTTTTCCTAACCTTAGTCGCTAGTCCTCAGAGTTTTATAACCTTGGAGCAGAGTTCTAAATTTTAATAACTTACTGATTCTCTGACTTTTTTGATGGTTCACTTTGTTGAGTTGCAAGTCTTTCTTGGTCATCTTTCTACTTGGTGGGTCAAAGGTTTCGAAACTTTAGAGTTTGGTTCTAAGGTTCACTTTGTTGAAGCAAGAATGGAAAAGAGATAAAGAAAACTTATTATTGTAACTAATAACACTATGAAGAAATGGTCACTCACCTTTTCTACTCTGTGGGTTGGAGGTTTCAAAAAATTCAAAACTTTAGAGTTTGGTTCTAAGGTTCACTTTGTTGAAGCAAGAATGGAAAAGAGATAAAGAAAATGTATTACTATAACTAATAAAACTATGAAGAAATGATCACTCACCTTTTAAGTCTACATTTTCGGCTTCACAATTCACTGACTTCTAGTTCTGAATGGAGAAGTAGAACCTCAGAACTGAACAAAATGTGTAAGAATAAATGACACTTTTGACTGTATTTATATCAATCCATGATTCCATATTTGGTGAATTTCGTAGGATTTTTAAATGGTATATTAAATATTTGGCAAATCCCACTTGCTTATACAATGATATGTTGTAATTTTCAAGGTGAAATGTGTCCTCAAATGTAATTATTTGTTAATGTTATTGGAAAAATAGGTCCTCATGAGCAACTATTTATAAATTTTAATTGGCGAAATGGTCTTCACAAGAAACTATTTATAAATTTTAATTGGAAAAATGGGTCTTGATACAATGTTGTTTTAATAGTATTGGTGAATATGTAAGTGTTTTATTAAATCCTTTTGGGATTCCAAGCAAAAACATTAGTCGGTCCAATTGAAACGCATAGATTGACAATGGAAAATTTGTTGCTTAAATATGCCTCATAAAAAAATTCATTGGCGAATGGACATGCATTGGACCTATACTTCGTTAAATCTGGGTGATTTGGACACCCTGTTGGGAGTGAGAATTCACCAACTAGAAAATATTCTCCACTAAAGTTTTTCCTGCCACTAAGGTTATAATCTAGATCCTTATTCCATCTCCACTAGCTTAGGTGTTTCTTAAGAACTTTCCTATCTTAAGTAGCATCTTTTGTTAGTCCATCATTTTGAGTTTATTTAGCTTAATGTTGGCTCCCTTAAGTTGAGTTTATCAAAAAAATCCTATATCTAACCTTGTTTAGGAGCTTTCCTATCCTAAGTAAGCGAAGCCAAATCCTCCAATCACCCCATTTACAAGGATCTAGATTTCCTAATCTTTGTTGCAAAATTAATTTTGTATCTATCCATTAACCAAGGTCTACCCTTATCATCATAAAATTTAACCAATCAATACCTCATACTTAATCTAATCTACCATCATCATCATCATCATCATGCAATCCAATAAGTCAATCAATCATCCTTAATCCAACCTCATCATAATCCATCCAATCAACCAATTAATCATTCCTAATCCTATCCTAAACATCCCCACATATATTATCCAACCTTTGATCAAAATATAAATTCCAAGTCCCTTCATCCAATCCAAACATCCACTATAATCCAACCTTAATCTAAACCAAGCTTAAACATCACACAATCCTTAATCTAAACATCCATCATTATCCAATCTAAATAAAGTTCAAAAGTCACCTAATCCTAATCCAACCATAAGTCCAAAGCAATCATAAACCTAAGTACAAACCATTTAACATCAATAATTTCATCAAGTCTCTCATCCATCCATATAATACAAGTCCAAATCTCATCTATCCACTCTAGGGAAACTCTTCAAGAGAATCCTTGTCTTGTATGCCAATAACTAGATCACAAGCTAAAAGACTAGTGGATTTTCAAGGAGAGGCATTCTATAACACTACCTCCACCCAACCACCAAGTCCCCATGAGGAAGAGGTAGATGTAGACCAAGAAGAGCATTCCCCTAGACTAAGGGAGTTTGCTAATAACCCCCATAATCAAGAAATTATGGAGAATTTATTTGAAATTTCTAAAAAGCAACTCCTAATTGAACTCATAGATAGAGGGGCTAAACTCCCCTCTAACCTTGACATCTCACAATTAAGGAGTGAGGTCCCTTCCAAAATTCCTTCATCATCTAATAACTTCTTTGATAATATCCTAGGGGTACAATCTAACCATAACATTTCCCCTTCCAGCAACACATCATCACAACTAAGGGTTGTCATCCCTCTTAATCCTCATGACACTTATACATCCACCAATCCAATTACCTCCATGCTACCCCCTACCACATCCTTCAATGCTAATTTAATTTACCAAAATCCAAATTTCTCTCAACCCCCATCCAATAAAAATATCAACATTCCCCATCCACCTAATCAAAACATCAACAATCCTCCACAACCCAACCAAAAAAATAATAATCCCCCAACTTCAAACCCTTCAACATAAAACCCTCAATACCAACATAACCTTTACATCAATAATCCCCCTCTAACACCCCATAATCAACAACAATACATAAATAAACCTCCCTTAACACCTTCTCACCAACATCAACATCTCCACAAGGAATACCTCCACAACCATTCATCAAATAACCTTAACATAGCCCAAGAGTTGTAGAAAATGAAAGATATGATCCAAGGGCTCCAAACGGGTAAACCAAGGAAGACCTATAGATATGAGGAAATATTCCCTTATCCATTTGATCAATCCATCCTATCTATCCCCTTCCCTGAGGATTATGAAATTCCAAAATTTGATAAATACAAAGGGAAGGGTAACCCCATTTAACACCTTAAAGAATTTAAAGTGGCATGCCAAGAAGCGGCTTACAATGATGTATACCTCATGAGGTTATTTCCTAGAAGCCTTGGGGTTCAAGCCTTGGAATGGTTCACACACTTACCTTGACGATCAATAACATCCTTTGATAACCCCATCGAATGATTTGTAGCACACTTTTCATAGAACATTGATCAAGAGATTGCTATGGCTAAGTTATGCACCACAAAATAAAATAATGGGGAAATTTTCACCACATTCCTTCAAAGATGGAGCCACCTTGCAAGTAGATTCCCCTTACAAGTTCTTGAAAGGTAAATGGTAAACATCTTTATTGAAAAATTACATCCAAAAATAGCCTTACATTTGCAACTACAATGTGTAAGCACCTTTGACGAAGTCATAGAAGAAGGGATAACTATTGAAAAGGCTTTAATTGATGAAGGGGTAATCAAACTTTATAAAGGCCATAAAGATAATAATCACCAATCCAATGACAAACCCAAATATTGGTCTAAAAACAAAATTGTTGTTAATGATGGAGTGACTAATAACAAACATGTGCAAAATGTACAAAGAACCCCATCCTAAAATCAACAAATAACACAACACCAAGGCACCTCCAATACCATTACAATCCCCCAAGGTAAATACAAACTAATCAAAATAAACACATGTACACCCCTTTAGGGGAAAATCTTGAAGTCATATTCCATAAACTCGCACAAGAAAATTTAATTCAATATCCAGTCACTAAAGCATTTGATGAAAGAAAACCCAAGCCGACATGGTATAGAGATAATGAATAGTGTGAATATCATCGCATTAAAGGGAATATCACATCTAAATGCATGAAATTAAAGAATTACATCCAAGACCTTGTTGACAAGGGATAAATTAAAATTCAAAACCAAAACTCCCCCAATGAGCAACTACACATATAGACTCACCCCTTCTCACAACATAATGAAGGGAAATCTAATGTAGCCTATAATAAAGTATCATATTCATATCCCACCAACACATCTCATGATATGATCATTGGAAGAATAGAAGAATACAACACCATCACCATCAAAGCTCCTGATTGTGCAGTTACCATCTATCAAGGTCAAGTGACAATACAAGGGGCATCATCCTCATCCATCTCTTCCACCATAGAAAATAAATATAACATTCTCAAACATCTTGGAAAGACCCCAATACAAATCTCCATTTTGGAACTTCTTTGCACTTCACCCATGTGTGCAAAGAATCCCTAGATAAAGTTCTTCATGAATCAAGGGTACTAAGTGACGTAAATTTAAACCAATTCCAAGCCATCATTGGTCACCTTGCATCTAAACATCACCTAAAATTCACCAATAAAGACATCTATTCTGATACACCACACAATAAACCATTACATATTAAGCCCATTGTGCATAAACACAACATTAAAAGAGTCTTAATAGATGGTGGATTGGAACTTAACCTATAAAAACTAAAATTAATAAAGCAATTGGGATATTCTAAAGATGTTAGAGATCCCCACAAAAATATAATAATAAAAGCATATGATGATTCAGAAATACAACCAAAAGGTACTATAAAGTTTCCCATACAAGTTGGACTAGCTGTTGTGGAAAATACATGTCATATCCTTGACCTTGATCTTCCATATAACAACCTCCTTGGGTGTCCTTGGATACATGCTACGCAAGCCTTCCCATCTACCTATCATTAATGCTTAAAATTCCCACATAATGGTAGAGAAGTCACTATTCCTATCAACCCACAACCATTCCAATATTGCAAAATGTTGGAAAGAAGATATGAAAGCTATCATCACTGCCCCATCAATGATGAAGCATCCACCATTCCAGTATATCCTAAAGGACATGACTTGTGCAAACACATGGGCTATAAAGGAAAAGGCTTGGGGGCACAAGAACAAGGAATGATGGAACTGTTTCAGCTATGAGAATACAAAGACCATCAAGGAATTGGCTTTTGGGCCACTGATTTGGTAACCATAAGATCCAAATGTATTCACAATAAATGTGGTAAGACTTCAACTAATAATCAAATCTCTCAGGAAGATATCATCAAAGAATCCTTTGGAACAATTTCTGAACTCTTTAACACCGATCATATTTATACCATAACACTAGTCATTGACCTTCATCATATATATCTTGAACTAATCGATTGGGACCAACAAGGACCTCCTGTATTAGACATATTTAAAAATGATGAAGCAATAGTTGAAATCATGGGTTCTATAATTATATACCATTAGGAGACCACAAGCAGGAACATCAAATTAAAATTCATAAGCACACATATTTTGGGGAACAAATTAGTTGCCTTAGTCACAAAAATAAAAAATAAAAAAATAAAAAAGAACGATCCATTAGTGAAAACCTCAATGAGGAACTTTTGGGTCAAGAAAAAGTAAAAACAAAAGAAATTTCCACTGATGAAAACCTCACTAAGGCGCTAGAGGATGAAGCATTTGATTCCATGCCCTGACATTAGGAAACATCTACAATATTGATTGAAGATATTGCAAACATCAATTTGGGAACAACTGAGGAACCTAAAATCACCTACATTGTTACATAACTAGAAGATGGCATTAATAAAAAATGATAGAATTTATCCAAAGAAGATCTATTAACTTTGCTTCGACCTATGTAGACATTCCATTTCTAGATTCTTCCCTTGTGGTGCATCACCTTGCAGTGTATCCAAATGCAAAATTGGTAAAACAAAAACTTTGAAAGATGCACCCTCAAATTTCTCTTTTAGTAAAATAAGAACTACAAAAGCTCTTGGAAGTCGGCTTCATCAAGCCTATCAATTATCCTAAATGGATCTCAAATATAGTACCAATTTCCAAGCCCACTAGGGTATAAGGATATGTACCAACTTCAAAGACCTTAATAAAGCTTGTCCAAAAGATTATTTACCACTTCCAAACATTAAGATCATTGTTGATCTCACAACGGGCCATGAAATGTTCACTTGTGGATGGATTCTCAAGATATAATCACATTAGAATTGCAGAAGAGGACCAACAAAAGACCACTTTCATTGCTCCATGGGGCACATTTTGCTATCAAGTAATTCCTTTTGGACTAAAGATTGCAGGAGCTACATACCAAAGGGAATTGACAACTATCTTTCATGACATGCTACATGGCATCATAGAGGATTATGTAGGTGACCTTTTTGGGAAATCGAAAATAAGGGAAGGACACATTGAAGTATTGGAGAATTTTTTTGATTGATTAGAAAAGTACAAGTTATGCCTTAAACCAAGAAATGTGTGTTTAGCATCACATCTAAAAAACTCTTGGGATTCATTGTTTCTTGCCGAGGCATTGAAGTTAATATAGCCAAAGTAAAATCATTCATTGAAATGCATCCCCCAAAGAATATCAAACAACTTAGAAGTCTACAAGGAAAATTACAAGCCATTAGACGATTCATCACATAATTGGTTGATAAATGCCAACCATTCTCCCACCTTCTCTGAAAGAATGTCATATTCAAATGGGATGATAATTTTCAAAAATATTTTCAACAAATCAAAGATTACCTCACCTCACCCCTAGTTCTAGTACCACCAACTCCAAATAAACCACTCTTGTTGTATATATCAACTATTGATGTAGCACTGGGGGAATTACTAGCACAACATGATGAAAAAGGAAAAGAAAGAGCAACATACTACATATCTCAAAAAATATTTGGATGTGACTTGAACTATACTCGCATAGAACGAGAATGTCTTGTCATGGTTTTTTGTGCCAAGAAATTATGGCATTACATGCTTAATCACAAAACACAACTCATTTACAAAGTAGATCCACTAAAATACCTACTCTCAAAGGCTACACTTATAGGAAGAATGACAAAGATCACTGATCTGCAAGCCCCTTCTCAAATCCAAGAGAAATTCAATCAACGAGATTTTTTTGGGGATCCTCAAGGGATCAACCTTGAGCAATTTTTTGGTGCATTTTTTGATAAAACATAACCAAAATCTTTTTCTTCGTGTATTTTTGAGAATTTTTTTTTTGGGTTTTGTTTAAAATCATGAAATACCATTTGAGTATAGATGCTATATTTTGTAGATAGTGAGTAGAACTTGTAGAAATGACTGTCAAAATCATGGCTATTTTCCTTGCAGGTGAAGTTTTTGATTTTTACCAAATTGCATGTTCTACTTTTTGGATTCAAAAATGCTTTATGGGTTTTGTTGGAAGCACCAAAACATTATCTCGGTATCCATTATTTTTTGCATGAAACAAGTAAATTTTTCAAAAATCAAATCAAAAGGGTCGTTTTTGCTTTGTCGGCTGGCAAAATTTACCATTTTTTTAAAATTTCATAACTTGAGCATACAGTGTCCGTTTTTCGAAAACTTTATATTGTCGAAAAGTTGATTTTGTCCTCTATGCAGAATCTGAGGTCAATTTTTTTCATGAAGGTAGATGTGAACATCAATCCTTGCATTCAATCTTTCCTATTTGTATGCTTTATGTTTCCATTTTCTCTTTGATTTTTGCATGTTTTGCATGTTCTCCTTTTACAATCTTGGGGTATTGTAATAAATGAACTTCAATAAAGTTCCATCAAGGGGGATTCTTGCATAATAATTTGATTAGAGTGTATTCACATGGCATGCACTTTGATCACATCTTAATTTTGATGACAACTCACATGAGTTGTATCTGGATTTTGTAGTTTCTTTTGGCCACATCTTTCTTATGACTTGACACATTTTGGTTCGCATCAGTTCACATCTTAGATTGAGAGCCCATGGTTAATGATCCTAATTTGCATCATATTCTCATTAGGTTACGTCTCAGTTTGAGGGTCATTCATTGTATGGTTAATGTTCCAAAATATTTGATGAAGGCCACACCGCCCTAACCTTCACAAATCACAACAATAGATACCAACATAGAAGATGCGAGAAAGAAAATAACTCACTTTCAATTATATTCAGAAAATGAAATTACAAATTTAGAACTTACATGCTACAACCTCATGGGCTTGATTCATTACAACAAAAACAAATCTGAAAACAAAATATATTATTCAGAGCCACAATCTACACTAATGGAGCCATTTTCGACAACCCCCACTCAAGCCTTTTTATTTTATCCAATAACTACCCTATAATGTTCTAGAGAATTCAACTTTCCCTTTTGTTTTAGTGCCAAAAGTCCCGCCATTTGATTTCTAGCCTAGCAAGAAATTTTAATGAAATTCACTTTTTTAGTGAGGCAACTTCATAGGGCCATTATATTTGATCTGGGAGTCTGATTTGCTATTATAACATATCATTGGAAAGCTCTCAAATAGATCTACAACATTGAGTTGATTAGAGATCAATTCATCAAAATTTTGAGATGTTTCAAAGCCTCTAAATTTTCATATCTAAATTTGAAGCTACATTGGAGAAATTTCTTAGGACAAAAACTTTAATGTCTCCCAAACTGTAAAGGGTATTGAGATGATTCTTTCATGATCAAAAATGTTTTTCAGTTCTACTCCTTGGAGTAAATTTTTAGGTCCATACGAGCCCGTTTAGGCTGACTTACTAAAAATAGTAAGTTACCATTTTTTGCTATTTTTTACTTTTGACTATCTTCAAACCCCTTAAGTTCCATCACGAGACTCAAAACAACTAAACAAAATAAGAAGAAACATTATTTTTGGTGATGAAATATTGCCCCTACACCACTAGATGCTCCTGCATCAAATACCTAGGGTAATTTGAAAAGTGACCTTGTCACTTCTTAGGAGTTAGAGGGAGACCAAAATGGTTAACCTTAGTCTCAGAAAAGCATGATGAATCTTCGATTGTCCTTCCTCTCCATTTCATTAAGTACTTTGCATATTGCATATTGCTTGTGCTTCTTCCCACACGACTATCCAAAATTTCTTCTATCTCCTTTTTTGAAGTAGGTGTTGGAATATTCCATTGTGCTTCTATTATTTCTTCTTCAATTCCTCCTTCATGATATTCTATTAAATATGAGATGTTAAAAATAGGTGAAATATTAATTCCATTAGGAAACTCTACCTCACATGCATTTCCTGAATCATGCTTCTTCAGGATCTTGCATGGTCCAAACTTCTTCATCTTTAACTTGTAGGTACCAACTGGAAACCTCTCCTTTCATAAATGAACCATGACTTCATCTCCTAACTAGAACTCCTTATACCTCCTTTTTAGATCTGCCTTAGCCTTATATTGTGAGTTCATCTTATTGACATGTTTCTTCACCTCTTCATGCAAATTCTTCAGGTACTCATCAAAATCTTCAGCCTTAGCACTACTCTTCTCCCCCTTATCCATATTTCTCAGTTTAGAAGAAACTCTTGGACTACTCCCATACACAATTTGCAATGGTGGTTTACCAGTGCTCCTGTTGACAAAATTATTGTAAGCGAATTCTTCCTGTGGTATAATTAAATCCCATCCCTTGGGCTTATCTCCTACTAAGCATCTTAGCAGGTTACCCAAAATCCTATTCACCACCTCTGTTTTTCCATCAATTTGTGGATGGTGTGCAGAACTGAACTTCAAATATGTCTTCAACTTCTTCCATAATGTCCTCCAGAAATAACTATAATGTCGTAAAATTGCACCCCTTGCAATTTCACATACATTCTTGCATTTTCTTTAGTGTCCACTCCCCTAGCATTTGTGTAGGATCATTTTAGCCTCTGCATCAGCCTTTTCCCTTCTCAAGATGCTTTGGATCCATTTTTAGCAACTATCTTCATGTTTTAGCTTTGCGCTAAACCTTATGCTTTTCCCGTTCATATCGTTTTGTAGCGTGATGTGTCTGGACACTAGTGCGCTATGCGAACGTCTGCACATCACGCTAGCGTCCTGCAATGTTTCAACATTCAAACCACCATTTTTTATCATATTTTCCACTTGTCATATGCTTTTGTTGGTAGTAATGGCTCGAGATGCCTTGTAACTGCCCGAGAAGCTTCTTTTGGCTTCTTTTCCTTCCTTAAATGTTATATTTTCACTTCATTTGCAACTCTCTTATGCTTCTAGCTTCTTTATGGCCTTGGATTTTGCATTTTTCCTTGGTTATCTTGCTTACATCGCTCCATATAGCTTGCTACAGTAGCCCCAAGCCCTTAAGCTCTCACAATACTCTTTTTCAACTCTCTTAACTCTTGTAGGTACATCTCCCTTGCCTTATGCTTGCAAGCATCTTATGATTCCACATCCCCAGTCTATTGCATCTATACTTTGTGATACAGGTTCTCCTCCTCGAATAGGGATTTTTTTATCACCTACATTTTATGATACGAGTTCTCCTCCTCAAGCAAGGTTTTCTTTTATCACATCACACTTGCATATTCTATTTCTCTTTATCTATTTGGTAGTCCTTGGAAGTGGGTGTAGACATCCAAATTTGGACACTTAATTTATCCAAATTTATCACTTTTCATCTAAACATCCTCCTATTCGAGTTAATTAAGTAATATTACTATTATTTAATTAATATCTTTAATTATTCCAAATCCCTAAGGTATTTAATTAATAATTAAATACCTTACCCTCCTTAAATCCTCTTTTCATCAAATAAATTAAATAAATATTACATTTATTTAATTCCTCACATGTCATTTTCATCTAATCCTAATCCATTTCCTAATCTTTTTATTAAGGATGTGCACATGCCTAATCCTTGATTAGGATGTGTCACATCCTCCAACTTTTGCAAGTTGGCCTTTAATCCTAATTAACCCCTAATTATCCTCTAATTACTGATTAGTCAAACCTAATTAGTACCTTGGTCAACTCTTCCCCCCCGGAATTTTTAATTCCTTTTTATTTATCCTAGATTCCCCTCCTTTATATGTGAACTTTTAATTCACATTCCATTCTTCCAAGGCTTCTAGAACCTTGGACTTGTCACAATCTCCACATGTGACCAAGTCCCACCTTTTTGGAGCCCACCTTTTATCCTCTAGATCCTCCTAGGAATGTGAATTTTTATATCCCCAACCACCTTGCCTTTTCCCATGTAGATTTTTGAGGAATTCCAAAATTCCTCAAATGTCCCTTTCACTCCCACTTGGGGACAAAGAATCCCTTTTTGAGGAAATCTCCTCACTCCCCAAGGTGCATGTCCTTCCTCCACCTCATGTACCTTCTTGACACCTCACTTACACTTCATCTTCTCTTGGCCACTTCACCATCCACATGTCAGGATGTGAGGGCTTGTGGGTTCTCAACCCACCATAGCCCTTCATCTTGGCCTTGTTGGATGCATCTCAACCATTGAATTCTCTAGAGAATTCAAATTCTCCTATAAATACCCCCTCCTCAAGGGCATTTTCAAATTTTTGGATTTTCATAACTACATGCTGCCAATTTTCATTCTCAATCCTTTGCCATCATTTAGCCATCTCTTTTAATCATTTTGCACATCTAATCTTGCATTTAGTCACTCAAGCAGTCATCTAAGGAGCACAAAAAATCATTCCAATCAAGGGCCAACCAAGGAGTCTTCAACAACAAGGAAGGTGAAATCATTTACATCTTGTTTTATCTCCTTTCCTTCTTGTTTTATCACTCTTTAGGCTAATCTTGAGGTGTCCTTAGTCTTTTATCACTTGCATTTCTTAGTTATTTTGCACATTAGAGTAGGATAAAATTCTTAGGATCACAGTGGGAACACTAAAACGGGGGTTTGACTAAGGCAAACCCCTATACATCCCCAACACTTTCTCCAGATCTTACACACGTAGGTATTGAATACATTTATTTGTTCGAGGCTTCATCACTTGTGTCGTTAGCATTTTCCTTTCCTCTCTTTACCTTTATCATTTCTATTTTACTTCATTTCAATTCTATTATACTCTATTACTTTATCACATTTTTGTAAATTCTTAGAAATCTATTTGCTAGTAGTCATTTAGCTATTTTCTATGATAAACTCGCTTTCTAGTCTGTACGAGATTCCAGCATGCCTCTAGGATACTAGTGCGCCACACTATCATCCTCAACCGCATTGTCATCTTTAAACCGAGAGCTCATCATTTTGTCCAGAGAATCTTTGTGACCTGCTCTTTTTGATTCTAGAACCCTCACACTATTCCTTGAGGTAGTTTAGGGCAGTTCACGTTGTGAGGCTCTCTGAATGAAGAGAACTTGTGAGTAGTGAATCCCCCTTCTCTACATTTTGGTGAACCCGACGTGAAGAGAAAAACTAGGAATTTATTTACCCCTACTTGTCGGGGTCATAACTTTTGACTCGGTGCTCAGAATTTAGAACTGTTTGCATTGTTGGAAAGGTCTCCAAGAGAGCTAGTTCAGTTCCTAAAGTACTATGTCTTGGGATATCAAATTTTAGGGACCAACGCAAGTTATGACATCAAATTTCACTCTGAAGACCTCCAAAAATGCAAATTACTAGAACCTAAAAAATACCAAAAAATTCTGAAAAACTGGATTTCTAGTTTTTCTCAGTTTTATCACTCCAAACTAAATTTGGTGTCCTCTCTTATGATTTCAGTATCTAATTTTATTTGAAGTGTTAATAATGTTCCATTTCATGCATGTGATAGTGACTTAGCTTTGCCCATGTCAATTTGTATCTTTGATCCTTCTCATGAGATTCCTCTTGCTTCAAAGGATATCTTATTGCAAGAATATGCAATCATTGATACCTTCTCTTCATTCAAATGCACTCTCTTTTGGAGATGATGCATTTTAATGATGAGTCTCCTATTCCTTCCAATGCACTCTCTTCTGGAGAGGTTGAATTAGTGAATGATGAATCTACCCTTCATTCCAATGCACTCTTTTCTAGAGATGATGCATTAGTGAATGATGAATCTCTTCTCTATTTAAATACACTCTCTTCTAGAGATGTTGCATTAGCGAATGATGAATCTCATTCCACATTTGATCCTCCCTGGATCGATGTTGAGAATATGTCTTCAAATAATTATTCCACTAGTTGTGATGAGTCTGTAAATATAATCTGTCTCTGCTACCCCTCAAAGGCCTAAGAGACCTGTTATTTATTTGACTCCAGCTAGTCCTTCTCCTAAAAGGGTTTGTTCTATTAATGGTGTTCCATTTGATAGTGACTCTCCTGACCTTTCTAATGCTCCATCTTGTAGAGTAGTAGCCCATATTTATGAGAATAGTACAAATAAACAACCAAGCCTTCCTCAAACACCTAAACCTACAACTAAAGCACCTGGTGATTATGATCTTGTCGAGCAACTTCAAGTTACTCCAACTAAGATCTCATTGTGGGACTTGCTTGAGTCTGCTCTGGTTTATCAAGGTATGCTTTAGGAAGCCTTGCAAAAGATCATCTTTCCTTCTTCCGCTAGGTTGGTAGATGTTGATGCATTGATAGCTTATATTCGTGCAAATTTGTCAAATATTACATCCTATCCGTAGAAACTCCCACGTTCAAAACTACATAAGCAAGAGGACCCTCTAATGATCATAGTTAACATTAGTAATATTGGAATTAGATGTACTCTCATTGATGTTGGTTTGGCACTCAATGTATGTAGCATTGATCTATTGCCTAAGATTAATATTGATTCATCTTCTCTTAATGCTTCTTCTATTGTTATTCGTGGGTTTGATAATGTCGATCGACAAGCTCTATGCACAATAGTCTTGCCTTTGAGGTTGGGACCCATTACCATACCCACCCTTGTATATGTTATGTTAGAAAAGTTACCTTATAACCTTCTTCTTGGTAGGCTATGGATTCATGCTATGGGTGTACTCTTGTCTACCTTGCATAAATCTATTAAGTTCATTTGTAATAATTGAGTAGTCACAGTCAAGGATGATGTTGATGCTATACACTTATGTGAGATTGTAGCTATTGGTCAGTTTTTGGTTGTTTCTACTCTTATTCCTTCAGTATCTTCCAATGTGTCGATGTTTACTCCATTAGTACCTACTACAAAGGATAATCTTGAGATATATGTTCCTAAGGAAGATCCTTCTGAAGCAAGAAATCTTAAGTCTGCTCCTGCCTGTTCTCAAAAGAATGCATGTCTTGGTGATGATTGAGGTTCCTTACACTTTAAAAACTCCTTCAGTGGGGAACATAAAGTAGACCCAATCCACTTTGCCCTTCCAATAACATCAACAAAACCCACTATTAAGGATGGTCATTCTTCTGCATCGTGGGATAATGTAAACATAAATTGTAATGTTCTTAGTGTTGATCCTCCTTTTGAGGGAGATGATTACGCTTTTACTAAAGAGGATAATGTTGGTAGTACTATTAAAGAGGATGATAGCGATCCCATAGAGGAGTGTGATCCCCATTGCTGGAATAATTCTCTCTATGAAGATCCTCCTTCTCAAAATTTGTAAACACGTTATGGCCTTGGATTTAAGCTTGTATCTAAATATGGCTATGGGCATAAAGGTTGTGGATGAAATGAACAAGGAATTATGGTCCCTATAGAATGTGCATCTCACAAGTGTAATTTGGGGCTTGGTTGCTCAAATGAGCAATCTGAACAAAAACCACAGTTAAACGTTGACATGATGTCCGCTCAACCTCATTCTTGTAGATTGATCCATCCTCCTTTGTCTTCTATCTTTGTGTCTTCTTCTCGTGAGAAGTCAAGTATTTCTCCATAAGAGAGAGGGTTACTTCCTACTCCTCATTCTTTGTCTAAGAGAGAGCATATTTTGTTGAGGCTTATCAAAGCCCACTTGATTGCTCTTCCTTCTCCTACACAAGAAATTTTATAAGCATGATAAAGAAAAATGTTCTTTCTGTGCATATCATCAAGTGCTTGGACATTCCACTAGTGAATGTAAGGCCTTGAAGGATAAAATACAACTTCATGATTCATGTGCCACCACTCATTCATTTTTTGATGCACCTACTTCTTCAAATGACAAGTGGTCGAGGTCTACCTCTATCCTGCATGTTCCAAGTATCTTGCATGGTTCTCCTCCCCTGTATGTTAGGGGTAGTGATAAGTTGTTTTGGAGATGTGTGTCCTTCTTAAGGACCACCTCTCTTCTCTATGTATATCAAATGGAGCATATCTTGAGTGAATCATTTTTTTCTCTTGAAGGGTTCCCAAGGAACCCCTTTGAAATATTTTCTCTTGAGTGAAATCATTTGCATCTAGCTTAGGGGCATCCTAACTAGACATCACTTTTGAAGGGTTCCCAAGGGATCCCTTTGAAATCCTTCCAGATTGTCGATGGTTTGTGTGACTGTCTTCTTGACTTCCTATTTTTCCGCTTTGTTTTTCGACATGCTTTATCTGTGGATAAACATGTCGCTTTGCAGGCCTGTAAAGCTGATTTCCAATTTGACTCTGTGAAATCCCCTTCTTTGGGTTTCCTCCTTAAAAGAGATCTTGGGGGATGCCTCCTTGTAGATCTGTGGCCCTATAAGGTGCTTTTTTCTTCTAGGTTTCCTTCATGTGAGATATCTTGGTGGTTTCCTTCTTGTAGGTCTATGGGCTTGTAAGGTGATTACTTCATTGGGTTTCTTTTATGTAAGAGATCTTGGGGGACGTCTCTTTATAGGTTTATGGGCCTGTAAGGTGCTTACTTCTCGAGGATTCCACTATGAGAGAGAACTTGGGGGTATCCTCCTTGCAGGTCTCTGGGCCTGTGAGATGCTCTTCATCTTGCGAGATTTGTCCATCGTTTGTCTACGGGCCTTCAGTGTACTTTGTTCAACTTTTTAGTTCTGCGGAGCTACAAGGTATTTTGTTTGAACCTCCTCAGGAAAGAGTACCTATGGAGTTGAATCTCTTGGAATTTTCATTCCCTTCTAATTATATTCTCTCTTTCTTCTCAAATTGTGTATACCGAATCAACAATCTGCATCTTCTTCATCCTAAGTATATACTTATTTCTCTCTTCGACATTGATTGATTCCCTATCTTTTGGGTGCATTCTTCTCTTGAAGCAATCAACCCTTACATTCTTCTCACATTTTAAGAATTATTCTATGTGTTATTTCTTAATTTTGGGATGACACATAGTATTGAGACAACCTTTTACATCAAGGTCTCTTTCACTTTGCTGACTCAAATCCTTTAGTGGATTTTTATGTTTTAACATTGTTGTCTAGTGCAAGGTTTTCTTTTCTAATGCATTTTTTTTGAAGGTCTTCATCCTGGGGGCATGCTTCCTTGGTTTTAAGAGTTATTTTCATCCTCTATAGTATCCTTTGGCAGAATAATATTATTTACGTTTAGTATATTTCCTTTAGCGTGCATATTAGTGTAGATTCATATGCCCGATAAAGTGGGGGGAAAATGTAATGTCATAAAATTGCACCCCTTGCAATTTCACATACATTCTTGCATCTAATTTAGTGTCCACTCCCCTAGTATTTGTGTAGGCTCATTTTATCCCTTGCATCAACCTTTTTCCCTTCTCAGGATGCTCTGGACCCCTTTTCAGCAGCTATCTTCGCATGCCAACTTTGCATTAAACCTTATGCTTTTCTCGTTCATATCATTTTGTAGTGTAATGTTTTTGGACACTAGCACACCGTGCAAATGCCTACACACAATGCTAGCATCATGCAACATTTCAACATTCAAATAACTATTTTTTAGCATGTTTTCCACTTGTCATATGCTTTTGTTGGTGGTAACGGCTCAAGATTCCTTGTAACCACCCAAGAAGCTTCTTTTGGCTTCTTTTCCTTCCTTAAATGTTATATTTTTACTTCATTTGCAACTCTCTTTTTCTTCTCACATCTTTCTAGTATTGGCTCTTGCATTTTTCTTTGGTTATCTTGCTTACACAGCTCCATACAACTTGTTATAGCAGTCCCAAGCTCTTAAGCTCTCACATTACTCTTTTGTAGCTCTCTTAGCTCTTAGAGCTCCATCTCCCTTTCCTTATGCTTGTGAGCATCCTGGGATTCCACATCCCCTATCTATTGCATATATACTTTGTGATACGGGTTCTCCTCCTTGAGTGGCGATTACTTTTATCACCTACATTTTGTGATATGGGTTTGCCTCCTCGAGTGAGGTTTTCTTTTATCACATCACACTTGCATAATCTATTTCTCTTTATCTATTTTTTTATCTGTGGAGGTGGGAACACCAAAATGAGGGCTTGACTAAGGAAAACCCCTATACAACCCCAACACTTTCTCCAAATCTTGCACATGTAGCTATTAAAGACATTTATTTGCTAGAGGCTTCATCACTTGTGTGGTTGTAAGCATTTTCCTTTCCTCTCTTTACCTTTATAATTTCTACTTTACTTCATTTTAGTCCTATTATACTCTATTACTTTATCGCATTTTGTAAGTTCTTAGTAATATGTTTGCTAGCAGTCATTTAGCTATTTTCTTTGATAAACTCACTTTCTAGTCCATACGAGACGCCAGTGCACCTCTAGGACACCAGTACACTGCGCTATCATCCACAACCCACACTTCATCCTTAAACCTAGAGCTCATTAGTTTGTCCAGAGAATCTTTGTGACTTGCTCTTTCTGATTCTAGAACTCTCACACTATTCCTTGAGGTAGTTTAGGGCAATTTTCCCTGTGAGGCTCTCTAAATAAAGAGAACTCATGAGTAGTGAATCCCCCTTCTCTACAATAAGCAACAAATTTGGTATCTCTATCTGAAACTATACTCTTTGATAGACTATGTAGTCTTACCACCTCTTTGATAAAAAAACTCTGCAATATGAACAACGTCACTAGTCTTATGACATGGAATGAAATGCGCCATCTTTGAAAATATATCCACCACCACAAATATGGAATCATGCCCTCTTTGTGTCCTTGGAAAACCAAGAACAAAATCCATGCTAATATCCTCCCATGGCCCCTCAGGTATAGGAAATGGTTGATGCAATCCAATATTTTTACTTGTTCCTTTTGCCATCTGACATACTCTGCAACTTTGTACAAAATTATTCACATCTTGTTGTAACTGTGGCTAGTAATAATTCTCACTAACAAGAGCAATGGTATTATCTCGACTGAAATTTCTAGCCAATCCCCCACTATGCTTTTCCTTGATTAGATTCTCTCTCATAGAACTCCTAGGAATGCACAATTGACCTCCTCTAAACAACATACCATCTTGGATTAAGAAATCCAACTGTATTGTCCTATCCACTGTAACAGGTTCCAAACAAGCCTTTCAAGCTTCTACAAAGTCTGGATCTTCAGGATACAAACTCTTGAGTTCATTGAACCCAACAACCTCTATATTCATCTCTATCAACAATTTTTTCCTTCTACTCAAGGAATCTACAACTTTGTTTGACCTCACACTTCTATGCTTCAAAACAAAAGTATAACTCTGCAAAAACTCAACCCATTTTAAGTGCCTTTGATTCAACTTTCCTTGACTATTAAGATGTTGCAAATCCTAGTGACTAGTATTGTAGACACGCAAAATATACCAATTGACATTGTGCATCTGATCCTGATTACTAACATCGTTTCTTCCTGAATCATCCCTCGGTCTAACCATTTAATCAAATATGCTTATCTAATTAAATTCATCAACTTTCATCCCTTAATTAAATAAATCATTTTGTCTAATTAAGTCACTCTCTCTTGTTAATTAATTCAATTCATCTGATCTAATTATCCCTATTTAATTAAATAATCAATTTATTTGATTAAATCTCTAAAGCCTATCCATTAAATTAAATAAATTAAAACCTTATTTGATTTAATCTAACACCATCTCTTTTAATTAAATAAATCAAAATCCTTATTTAATTAATCTCTTGTCATATTCTTCTCTTATTTGAGTTAAATAAATCCATAAATTTGAATCAAATAGGTCACATCATTTAACCTCTCTCATTAAATTAATTAACCCTTGATTAATTTAATCTCATTTCATGTCCCATCCTCTAGATAATGCAAGTTGCTCATGAAAATAGATTTAATTCATTTATTAAATCTATATTTTCCTCACAAGGCATCTTTTGGAATATTCTCTCAATTTGAATTCAAAAATTCCAAGTCAACATGTACATCCAACAAGGCAATAACTTCATCTTACATGTCCTTTGCCTTGAGCCAAGTGGCATTTATTGCATTTTCCTTCCCTCTTGCATGTCATTTCAACAAATTTGAATTTCAAATATTTGTATTTATTAACAAACCCAAATCTTGCATCCTTCACCCATTCATAGCTTGACAAGTGGCATCATATCATTGGATGAATGTTAGTCCCACATTCTCAAATTTGGACATTCATCCATCTTGAAATTCTATAAATAAAATGCTCATATCCTCATTTCATCATCCACAATCTAGGAAAAGTTATCATGCTCAAATATCTCTTGAATTTCATCCATTACCATTGAGTCATAGCTAGGTTTTTGCAGATTTTGGCTTGGAGTACTCACCATTTCTTCATCAAAGTGGATCAATCTTCATCAACATATTGAATTTGCATCATAGGAATTGGGAAAGGGCCAATTTTCACATCAAATTGGCACCAACTCCCCCATGGGATCACGAGTTTGCACATCTAATTAGGATTAAATTTTTGTTTCATCATTTTCATTGTGTTCTTTGTTATTTTCTTTCCTAGTTTGAAGTTGTAAATGGATTTCATGGGGAATCCTTGTTTTGGCTTGCAATATCTAACTTGAGGTGTTTATTCTCTTTGTTTTGCAGGTACCAAGGTTTGGGTTCGCACAAGTATATAAAACAAATAATTTTGGAAACAAACAGTGTCTCCATTTGTTCAAAGCCTGAACTATAGAATAAAACTCCTGATCATAGACAAAATATTTCTTCTTAGCATCATTCAACTTCTCACTAAAATAGGAAACAACTTACCTTCTTGACTCAAAACAACTCCTATGGTAGTGCCACTAGCATCATAATCTTCCTGAAAGACCTTATTAAAATTTAGAAGTGCCAAAATAGGTTGCTTTGTGGCTTTCTTCTTCAACATGTCAAAACTCTTTGTTGCTCCTATAGTCCATTAAAATACTTTCTATCCCCTCTCATTGCTTTAGTTAGAGGTTCACATATACTACTGAAATTCTTAATAAACTTTTTGTAAAAGCTTGCTAGACCATGAAATAATCTTACCTCTATAACTCTCCTTGGGGTAGGCCATTCAATGATAGCTATCACCTTCTCTAGATCCATTTTAAGACCCTTTTGTGCGATAGAAAATACTAGATACACCCACTCTCTCCTCACAAAACTATATTTCTTCAAATTAATCAACAACTTCTCCTCCCTTAGCTTTTCAAAAAATCTTCAGATATGCATCAAGTGCTCCTCCAATGTCATACTAAAATCAAAATATCATCCAAATAAACAAGAAAAAAATTTCCTAAAAATTCTTTCAATATCTCATTCATAAGTTGCATAAATGTGCTTGATGCATTGGTTAGCCCAAAAGGCATGACTAACCACTCGTACAAGCCCTCCTTGGTTTTGAAGGCTGTCTTCCATTAATATCCTTCTTTAATCTAGATTTGGTGATAACTGCTCTTCAAATCTATCTTCGTGAAGTACTCAGATCCACTCAAACAATCCATAATGTCATCCATCCTCAGCAAGGGAAATCTATACTTGATAGTAATCTTGTTGATAGCTTGAGAGTCTATTCAAATCCTCCATTATTCATCCTTCTTCGGTGCTAGTACAATAGGTACTACACATGGACTCAAACTTTCTCGAATCAAACCCTTCTATAACAATTCTTACACTTTTTTGTTCAACTCTTCACTCTCTACTGGAGTCATATGATGAACTGCCTTATTTGGAAAACTAGCTCTAGGAATTAGGTCCATCTGATGACTAATATTTCTTACTGGAGGCAAACCTTCAAATACATTTTCACAAACAATATCTTGAAACTCATTCAACATATCTAAAACCTCTGCAATTACCTCATTAGTATCTTCTTTATCAACTCTAGGGACTAATATAAAACACATTTGCTCATGCCTCATACCTTCTTGGAACTTTCTTCCATCAACCAAACAAATTCTTGCATTACTGCATACCTTTTCTTCTGCCTCTTTCAAGGGCTTTAGCTTATGACGAACTCCATCCTTTGTCATCCTTTGTCAAATAATAGGTGATGGCATGTCCATCATGTATTGCTTGCTGATCAAACTACCACAACCTGCCTAACAACATATGAAAAACATCCATAGGCATAATATCACATAATACCTCATCATGGTAATTTCCATTCTTGAACTTTACAAACATTTTTCATTTACCAAAGCTTTATGGTCCTTCTATAACCAAGCAATCTGGTATGGATTCAGATGCCTTCTTCTCTCCAACCACAACTTACTAACCATCTCTTCTGAAACAAGGTTATCAGTACTACCTCCATCAATAATAACATTGAAAACTTTACCTTCACACTTACATATGGTGTGAAACAAATTCTTCCTTTGAGTTGGTTCCTTCTCCTCATTCAACAAGGTTCTTCTAGTAACAAGAACCTTTCCTCTTTCTCCATCCTCTAAATGTAAAGACTCAACATCTTCATCTACACGTGCAACTTGTGCATTACCCTCAGGTCTTCTATTTGTGCTTCCTTGATGTTGAGGACACTCATAGGCTCTATGTCCTTCTTCTCTATGTAACTATGGGAAATTATTAGGTTAGCATATTAACAACCAAATAAACTAAAACCCAAAGCAATAATAAAGTACAAAGGAAAAAAACATGAAAACATAAAGTAAAAAGCTCACCAAATGTATTCAATCTCCATGGCTGACCTCCATTATACCTTCTTAACTTGCTGGAAATATGATGTTGCCCTCAGATTTTATGTGAACAATCTAATGACTATGACAAGCCCTAAGCAAATATTGAAGGATTTGATCTAAAATGCTAAACTATGAAACTATGCAACTAGTAAGCAACACAACTATGACTAAAATATGCCAAAATGCCAATGAAAGATGAAATATGCCTATGACAAGATAATAAGATTGCCTAAAACAAGATGACATGAGATGATATATGCAAGATGTGCAAATGAGAGCAAACTTGCCATCTTATAGAAAATGCAATTTTGGATGAATTACCAAGATTGAAGATTGACAAATGCCCTAGAATCAATGGACAAGATTCAATAAGACAACCCACAATTAGGGTTAGGGAAACATTAGGTCAAATTCAAAATGAGTGGACAAGATTCAATTTGAGAAAATCAAATCAAGGGGTGACAATGCATGTGACAAGAGATAAAATTGGCACAGAAAAAGAGGTGGCTGGAAAATCAAACAATAATAGAAATTACTTGATTTTTGAAGGAAAAGGACTATTTTGAATTAAAAATTAATTAATCTCAAAAGGAGAGCTCTATATGACAAAGAATAATTAATTCAAATTATTTACCAAAAAGAGGAAAATTAGTATGTGGGACCATCTAAATAATATTAATTACTTAAAATAAAAATGCCATAGTGGCAATAATTAAACAAATAAAAGAATCGCATTTAATTATGGTTACTAGACAATTAGTGATATAAAGAATAAAAGATGAATTGTTCCTCAACAATTATGAAATTATTTTAATTTAGTATGAAAGTGGCCTGGCTGACATAATGCCTGTAAACCGTCTTGATTATGCTTAGGGCATGAAACACAAAAATAGAGCTTGCAATAGACTAGGGTTTCATTTTATGTGTCTACATTTTTCCCCTCTTTGTCATAATGCAGCATGTCGCATTGTGGCAAAGAAAATTCAATCAAAAATATGCCCCAGCGAAGCTACAAAGTATCTATGCCCCCTCGGGAAATTTTTCAAATTTGGGCCTGGTGACAAAAAATTTTGGAAAGTGTCTCGACAATTTAGTTTAATGTCAAGAAAAACAATGGCGCAAATGGTTTCAGATTTCGAGGAGGTTAAGGTGTCCAAAAGATCTGTCAAAGTCAGTCAAAAGGGCCTCCAGTAATAAAAAGATTGAAAAAAATCCATGTTGACCCTATAAATAGGTTGAAATTGGGGTAAAAGTCAATTTATTTTCATTTTAACCTTTGCAAATTTGAGAGCTCAAAGCGAAAAGGACCCTAGCAAAGATGGTGATTCCAGTGACTGAGCACCACAAGGTGATCGTTCAGACATATAGATGGCCAGAGGGCTTGGAGCCAGCGGTGAGTGCATCTAACCCACTTCATCATTTTATCATTTTTTTTGGTGTCACCAAGACACCTATTTGCCAAGTTTTCATCAGGGTGATGATTTTTTTTTATATTTTTCTTTTTTTTTTTTGTATTTTTAAGGTTTCTAGCCAGACTTTCCTCA